>DWQX01006542.1:0-11217 GCA_018245475.1 Pharmacophagus antenor | reverse complement strand
CAAGTAGGTAATACCTATGTAAACTTTTTTGATCTAGAGGACATACTGGCTGATTGTAAAAAAAAATTCGAGTATCATTTGTTTTTTTTTTCACAAATTATGAAGCGAATGCATTTGTTCGAATTTTATAGCGTTTTCATTGCTTATTAAAATTTTGTATTCTGCATCACTTTTATGATTTAAACAATAATTTGGAAAACGTTTTGAACAAATTTGGATTTTGAGACATTTTTTACGTCATGGAGCGACAACATTTGAACGTAGATGAAATGCAGAGCTGTAAGGATCTTGCAAGCGGGAAGAAGGTCTCAGATATCTCAGGATTTTGGTGTCAGCAGAAGCGTTATTTGCCGTTTTCATCGGCGTTACACGGGACACCTGCTGAGTACCTAGGTCGTACGAGCACCACAGCCAATTAGGTACCCACCGATACGTCACGGGAATCGCGCTCGTCAAAATGAATGGTGTAGGGAACACATAACTTGGACCTGGGAACAATGGAAAAAAAATTATTTTGCGATGAGTCTCGATTTGGGTTCAAGCCTGATACTACAGGGCTAAGAATGTACCCTCGTTCTGGAAATACTGAAAGACCGAGGTGCGTTCAGGAAGTGCATCCATACAACGGCTCAACAGTTATGGTATGGGCGGGTGTTATGAAGAACAGACGAACTGAGCTCGTTTTTGTGAATGGTAAAATGAACGCTGTAAATTACGTTGAGGATGTTCTAAGGCCTTATGTCCGTCCATTCGCAAAAACGTATGGCTCCGATTTCACATTGATGCATGACAATGCGCGTTCACATAAAGCTTTGCAGATACGGGGGTACTTGGCAAGGGAAAACATCGTGGTATCGTTTTGGTCTGTACAACCGTCAGACCTCAACTCCATCGAGCATGCATGGGACATGCTCCAGGGACGTGTTTCAAAGGACTTGGATGGAGGGACAACAACCCAACAACTGATAGACTTACTAAAATTTCATTAGGAGCAATTGCCGCGGGATAACATGAACAGTCTCGTCTTTTCTATGATTTATCGGTGGCAGCAAGTTCTCAATAACAGAGGAGGCCGTAGTTTGTATTAATTTATGCAATTTTTGAATAACCATTTAATTTTAGTTTATGTTTAGTTGATTAAGCACCTTACTTTCTACTACGTACATACAGTACTTACTCGTAATTATTGTTAATTGATTATTAAAATATAAATAAAAATAACCAATTGTTGTTTAATATCAAAAAAGCATTAAAAATAATATAAATAAGAAAACACTAAAGATTTAAGGCGAAAACCAATCGTAAAATTGAAATTTGTATGTGTTGCTTAGACTTTTTTGATGTGTGTAGTTGTTTTTAACACTATATTTACCGGAACTGTCATTTTGACGCAAGAATCCTAGGTAAATAGTTCCGTATAGTGATATAATAAAATAATAATGTCTTTTTTATTTTTTATACTGCTGCTAGCAAAATTGATCTATTGCATAATCGAAAAAAAAGAATATTATAATGCACAAAATTACTACAGACTCTAAAAGAAAACCAAAAAAATGTGTTGGTAAATCCAGTGTTAAATAAAGGATGTTTATTTTAGCTTATGTAATTAAAAATTTATGTCGCTTCTAAAATAAACACGTTAAAATGATAAATGTACTGGTTATTTTTTTCTTTTATATAACAATTTCATAGTAGAAAGTATTAAGTAAAATGCAATTTTTTCGTAACTAAAATTAAGTTACTGACCCGCACAGATTGAAAAAAGTTAGCATTATAACATTTAAACGTTAACTAATGAAACTCGTTCCGATAAACTTCGCCAATTACCCTCTTACCTAACATTGGAGTGTATTTCCTACAGATATTTACGTTTATTGCTAAGTAACATGGCTCAGGCAACTCTACGGCAGCTTCACAATGCGAAGTTGTTGTATAAACCTTTCTAACAGAGTGATCCTTTGCTTTTAAAGTAAAAACATACATTTAAACTAAAAAATTTTGACATTTTTCTTTTAATCTCTGTTGATGTTAAAGTTGTACTATTTAAACCCAATGGTTTTAAGTATTTTTTATAACATTTACATTTTTTTATTTCTTTACATATATTTATATACATATATAAAAAAGTGATGTTCAGTCACAGTTTTCACTTATTCGCAATTAAATATAAATCTGTCAATACTAGTGATAGGTATATAAAAAGTAATGAAATTTTAATCGAACTCATTTGCAGATTGCACATTCGTAAAGTTTGAGAAATACAATTAAATGAGAAATGAGGATTTCATACAAACACCGGTGGCCCGCTGGAACGGTTTAATATTAATATAATAGGTGTATAAACAGAATGGTGACCAGAAAAACCTCTTCTTAAAGGTGAATAACGCAGCTGCGACTTCTCGAATGTTTCGGCTGTCTTCGGGCGACGGTGATCACTTTCCACCAGGTGAATCGTTCGACACCTACTGTATTTATAAAAAAATGAAAACTGTAATAATATTGTCAGATGACTTCTACTACTGATTAATGTAAATCTTGCAAAAACTATTAATGCAGAGAAAATACAATTCTCTTTAAAATCCGCACAGATGATTAACCAAAGAATCGCTTTTAAAAATAGATAAAACAAAATATTGCTGGGATGGAGTCCCTTGGGCTTGCTGCATGTGCTGCCGACGCCAGCCCGCTCGCAATTCAATTAGTCACGTACTACAACACTACCTATAATACTTGTACAATAAAATCAAAATAGCGGAGATTGCACTCTTGCTTTTTTATTCAATTTCTAATATTACTTCACACTTTCTCTATTTTTATTCGTTAATAAAATACTTTTCATCCATCCACTCAAGTTTAATGTCTGAAAGAGAGATTTGATGTCTCATTACGCTAATACGTTTGTTACCATCTAAATTGTCATGGACAAGGATTGTGCGACATAGAGTTTTTGTGAAAATTAGATAATATATATTTAAAAATAAAACAGTTCGTTAAAAAAATCAAGGTCTCGTTAGAAAGTACTTAATACTTATAATGGTTCCATAATACATTACCAGAGTATTCGCATTGATTGTTTATTTTGTATTTTCTTTTTTTATCGGTGTCAAGCTAACACATGACTTCAATTTCATATGATGTGACAAAAACTGGGGTCGAGTGTTAGCATATTGTAGATAAAAAAACACATTGAATGTAAACAATATTCGGGTCTTATCGGTAGCAAACTTTATATTCCCTCAATATCATTTACTTTAATAGTGAAATAGAATAAAAAATGTTTATAATATTCCCGTTCATAACTTTTAATCAATATTTATCTTCATGACTATTCTATTGTTTTATATATATTAAAATATATTATACTTAATGCAATTTTGTAATGTCTTTAACCTAAAAAATATTATTCGCAATAAATTAAATATGAATAACATCAATTGTGCACAGATACAAAATAAACCAAAGATAAAATCAAATATCAAAGTCAGGGTACATAATAAGCATAGTACGTTGTTCAATATTGCATTCAGCAATCTGGAAATGCATCCGTGGCAACAGTTGCTGTGACATAGGCTGACCGATTTCATATGCACCCTTCCGCTCAGTTCGACCTGGCGTTATGGCAGCCATGTCAGTCACTACAACAGCTATATCTATTATTGTTGAATGCTTAGACAGTCGCAGACTACACAAAGGGCCCTTATTATTACTATCACGGGTAGACTTACCTTGAACGAACGTATTTTCATAGAAAATGTTATCTTTTGTTGTCTTTAGTAATTCTGGGAGTATTCTGTTTGCGATGAACATGTAGATTGATGAAAAGTATAGCAAATGGGTAAACGATTTTACACACAAGTATTATATGTTATATTATACTTAATAACGTATTTGTATATCATCTACCTATTTACTATTCACAAAATTGTGTTCAATTATCAGTTCATTTAGTGATGAATGGATATGAATAAGCTTTGGTACAATACTTCATGTTATTACTTATTTATTTCGAGTAACATATCAATTAAGTAATGTAAACAGGGATCCAACAAGTGATTTCCTGCATAATAAGGCACATTAACTAATTAAAATTTATTGAAAGAATGAAATCGAAATAGTCATGTTAGATTACATGAATAAATATTAAATATTTTTTTATAAAAAAAATCTATATCTATCATTAACTTTTCTTAATAGCTTAGTGTTAATTAGTAGTATACTGTCTTAATACGTTAATCACTTTATCTTTGACAAAATTTTGTTCATCATCAATTAAGCTACATGTATAAAATAATTCAATATTGCTAAATTGATCTGAAATTTAGAGAGTATTACAATAATAATGTAAAAAAAATATTCAGCAATTTAATGAAACAAATGTAAATTTTGAAGAGAAATAGTGAAAACAATTAGCATTGGTCTCTGAACAAGCAGAATTCATTTACATTTACGTGTCTGCAACTTAAATGATACGGTGTCAGCGAATTTGCCTCGATTGGAGTGGCGAAAAATAAAAACGTTGTACAAACTGCATTAATTCTGTTGCATAAAAATCAGCCAATTATTCAAATACAGGAGTGCTATGAACCGGGGACCGTATCGATGAATATTAATTGTTTTCAATGGAAATTAAAAGGATGAAAAGAGTTGAATATTTTTTTTCTTGTTTATTTATATAGGAAAATAACTTGTATTCTAGTTGTGCATTGTATTTTTCATTCATTTTCATTATGATTAAATTGTTTAATTTAAAATAAAGAATTTAAAAAGATAATGTGAATAAGAAGAAGGTAAGACCCTGCTTATATAACATCGTGTCATATCTATGAGTATGGTTTGCGGGAAGTTTTCTGAAATTAAAATCGTTTCGTGTAATGGAATCATATCGGATACCCTAACACCTTTTAGGGTACAATATACAAATGAGAGTATTCTTTAATATATAATAGCTTATTTATCTCTCCATAACCTACGATGTTAAATATCAATGAATGACAAATAACACAAAAAGTTAATAAGGTTAACAGTCATGTTGCTCGTTATTGCATTTTGTTGCAAAAAAACAGGACCTCAGAAGGTTAAGTTTTAGTATGCTGTTAATGTTGCTCTCACTGAACAGGTGTGTATAAAGACGTAATACATTTTGATTCGAACACGCTAACAGCAGACGTATCACCCGGGTGTTATCGCGTTGCCTAATGATAATGGAACTTTCGAGTGACTGTAACCCGACATTAATTCGACTTGTACTTTAACGTAATGGCGTCGGTTTCGCTAATTGCACGTTAGAATAATTATATTGCTCTACGCGTATTCGTTTTAATGGATTCCACGCATTAATATCGGGCTTAGTCACGTGCCGTATGTAATTTTGTTTGCTCAAATCTAATGATACTGTAATTCGTTTCTCACGTCCTTCCTGTGTTTCTGAATGCGTTGAAACTTATCTAATTTTGTGGTGTTCGCCACTGAACGAATTTATTTGGAAATAATAAACTTTAAGGCCTATACACCGTTGAAATACGGCCATATATTATATTTATCTTATCTCATAACTAATAATTTTGCAATACATTTCTTTTCCTCGGATTAAGCAGAATTCATACAATAACAAAATTTCATATTACTAGGATTATCATTAATTATCTATATTCCATTTCATACAAACTTAATGTTTATTTTGATAAATCGTTAGGGTGTCTAAAGATGGTCTGTTGGTGGGTCTATCTATACGGCATCTTTAAGTCTACGTAAATACAGGTAGAATGATTCACTTATCATTTACTGTTGTAACTATTATAAACATATGCATGGTTTCCTCATCAAAGTAAATAAAGATAATGCAAAGATAAAAACTCAAAGTAAATATTTGTAAGAAACAAATATTTTCTAAATATACACACATATATTGAGAATAAATTAGTACTTAACCGATTTTCTTAAAACGTTCGGTAAAAAACATCTATTATAATAAATTAAACTTAAATGCAGTAATTTCGTACACGTAATACAACTATTTTGAGTTGAAAAACAAAATGCATAAGGACCGGTTGCAAAAAAAAAGTAAAGCAAAAGTAATAATGCTGCAATGAAAGTCGTGTTTAACAGTGCACAATACAGCAGTGTATGTAGTGCCTATTTACCGAACATTGCCACAGCGGAGCGCAATGAACGGCGTCTTCGGTGCCAATATATTGCTTTCTCGCGTGATGTCGTTACGGGCAGCTGTTGCCGTTGCCTACTTGTTTTTGCAACCGATATATTATCCTTACAAAGTAAAATTCCCCAACTCTATCATTGCCTTTTCATTGTATTCAAGGGGTTTCTTTACTCTTTTCTTACTCGTTTAGTTTAATTTTTTTTTAATCTAAATGTCAATGAAATAATTTCAATTGTCTTTAAACGAAAACTGCACTTCCAAATACCAAAAATTTTTGTAAACACTAATGTTTGTTTCAAACTGTAGCACTGTCATACACAAAACCGTTATAACATTTGTATTCGTCGTTACGTACTCTAATAAAGAAAATTTATTACAGTATGATGTAATTTTTTCTAATTTGATCTTCTATTCTGGGGTAACGTTTACGGCGAAATATTTCAAACCCATAACAAATTAAGCGTAGGTTAAACGTTGAAGCGAGATTGACAGGGGTCTTTAGCGCTGCTCCGGGCTATGAGCATCGGCTTCTGTCAATGGCTCTCCATTATATCGAGTGAATCCGTTCGTAATTTTTGAGGTGTTCATAGGCTTTGCTTTACGCCCTTGTTTACCGTTAACAGATCAAACGATTTAACTAAATAGGTGGTACTTTTTTGTTTTATTGAGTTAGTATTATATTCAGCGAAGACTACATAAAGTAAAAAAATAAGTTTTAAATGTTTTATACATGTTTATAAGAATTTCTAAAATTAAGAAGTCTGACGATCGCCAACACTGATTCAAAGAATTTTTTCTTTCTACAATGGGTCAAGATAAAATTTAGTCTTATAAAATAGACGTTCTGGTTTTACTCAATATTTATACAAGGAACGCGTAAATGAACGAGTTTTTTAAGAGTTACACGCCATTAAAAATTGGGCGGAGGAAAACATTTTTAAAATGAATTGTAACTTATCATTGCAATAATTTATTCGTATCATATAAAATAATGTTTTTAAAAACAACTTCTATCGGTGTCGCCGTAAAAATAAAGAGCTTAAAAGCGCCCCACTACTTTCATACGTGTGATGACGCTCCTATCTTGCCCTAAATCTTAGAATGTCGCTTTAAGTGTTTATGAGAACGTCTTAGTTGTTCCATTTGTAGCAAACTGAACAGATTCATCGCTGCTCCTTGCATTTTTAATATTTTAATGCGTAATATTTGACTTCGTTACTTTTTCACATTTACGTCTACATTTGTTTCACTGATAGATGGAGCATTGATACTTATTTTGTATTTACCCATGGTATGTACAAAATGAGTTAGATTATTTGCCTCGATTTACTGAAATCATACGTTTATATGCTTCTGTAATGGTGATTAATGATATATAAGTGTTATTTTCTACTTACATAAATAATTACAACAATTTCAAAAGAAAGTCACGATAAAAGATAAAGAAAGGGAGAGAGAGAAGATAAAAACTGACAACCAAACTGAAATCAAAATAACCAAAGTAACTCATATATGGATTAAATAATGCAGGACATCATTAGTCTGTTGTAAAACGTGTGAACTATTTTTTCAAATTACCACTTAATCGCCTCGTGATATATTACAACTTTGATTCTTTAATCTTTATTATTTAAATGAAAACAAAAAAAAATTAAATTAAATAATAACCAATACATTAGTACCATTCACTGCAATGAAAATTAAATCATGTAACTTATTTTAATATGCTTTATATAGCTTGTAAATAGTATCAAAACTGTTTGAAAAAGTGTCTTTTTCATGGATCCTAATCTTTTACATATGAAGAATACAGTCCTAATAACATTTAACCGTTTAAATATAACTTGAATCTTGTATTGAAATACACTAAAATGTTAATAGAATTAAAAATACTATAGTACATACGAAACCAATATTTAAGTTATGAAGAAAATTTAAAAGGTCGAGTCATTGGTAAAGTAAAAAATTATTGAGGTCACTCGACTTTCATTTCATTACTTCTAAGTGAATATTCGCATGACACTAATGAACTCCTACGTCATGTCAAATGGCCGATAAAAAACAACTAACTCCTTGTCTTGAGCGCAGTAATTAAAAAACTTCTGACGTTTTTTATCTGCAATGTTGATAAGTTCTTTAATTGAATACTTTATAAGTTTTGTATTAAAACACGTTTTTTGTAGTGTTTATAATGTTGGGAAGTCAGAGTCGCTGGATTTTTTTTAAAAAGCTTAACAGAATTCTTTACCTGTTCTGTTTACGATTATTTTTTATTAGGATTTTCTTGACAGAACAGTTTCAAACATTAAACAACTCAGGACATTTAAATTGCGGTAAGCATTTTTGAACCCGCCGTGCCAGTTACCATCCTTAACATCAATCTGTCACCATAACAGCATTGCTGTGTTTATCAGTCACACTTGTGATAGCCAAAGTATACTGTGGGAGTACGCTTTACCATCTACGTCCTCATTGTCACTTAATATTAATTGAAAGAGAGGTCAAGTGGATGCTCATTGGTGATAAAATAAAAAAGAAAAAAAGATGTTATCAATAGTTCATTAAATTGAAAATATAGTTATTGAAAATGAAAATTATTGACAACGTCATTTTATTGAATTAATCGAATTTTAAAATTAAAACTGCACCGTTTTATTACAAAACGATAAGGTTCTTATGGTGTTCTAATATAAAACCACAAAGCTAAAGGAAACTACTACTGCTCCGGCGATTTGCAACACAAACTAAAAACTGGAATAATCCAAGAACTTGTTAGCGAATAGTAATTAGCAGAACGCAAAAAAGTTTAAGCTTTTGCAACATTATAACCATGTATTTAATTATGTTAATCGCTTATGAATTAAAAAAAAAGAACATGTAATTGTTCTTTGAATGCATGTTGCGCGATTATTTTCATTGTTGGTGCATGTCTAACAAGTTTCGCATAATTATTTAACAATGTTAATGATAAAAAAAGCTATTGTAATGAGAGAGAAGGGCATCCCACTTATCGTTATATATTTATCATGAGTCGGTAAACATTTGCAGTAGCTTCATAAAATACAACTAATTACGTCGTATATCTTTTCTTTTGGTAATAATACAGTAATACTGATAATCTTAAAAAGTAACAAACATGAATCAGTAATGTTGAAAACAGTGTCATTGTGACATTATTTTTGTATAATATTTAAAACAGCGCAAAGAAATTACGGTCCATGTATAGTGTTTAATTTACAAGGTTAGTGTAACGGTACAGGGTTTCTCTCTATCTAGTATGAACAAGTTTATTATAATACAAGTTATTTTAAAGCTACATCTTTAAGATTTATAATTAATATAGTAACAAATATAATCTTTTTATATTAAAGTTATATCAACGTATTTCATGATTTTTTTGCTCGAACGGATTCCAGTCATTGTGATATGTATTTGTGTTTTATGTTTATGTAAATTTGTGTATACTTTTAAGAGTGTTAATTTTATTTTAGTTCTTTTTAATTTTTTTTTATAATATTAGTATTGTACATTTCTAGCGACTACTGTTGACTGACCACTGCTTCTTCAAAATAATAGAAACGTTTTAATGGGGTTTTCTATAGGCACTAATGGGGTTCGTTGTTTTAAGTATTTTAGATTAGAAAATAGTCGTTAAAACTTTTACCGTGTAAAATTTTAAAATTGTGATGCAAATAATTTGCACTGTAATTTACAAATAAACGATATTACTTATTCCGTTGAAAATAACGGAAGTTATTGGTTTACGAACTCTCTTGTGGTTAATTAGGTTTGCACGTTATCGTAGTCAAGGATGTAAGTATCTGAAAATTAAATGTCCACAACAGTGATACGTTATACCAGAGGTTGAATAAGTTTAACTGATTTATACAAACGTTGTGATAACCAACGCAGAAGCGTGTAAAAGGTCTTATGGAACTTTTTTCTTTGATTATCGTAGACGTGTTTGAGCTGAATAGAAGTAGTCTTAATATAGGTCGTGCCCTATGGGGCAATTTTACATATTTAAACATTACAAAATGATAGAACTAGATGAAAATTATGTCAATTTTATCACTGTTTACCTTCGTCTCAAATTTATGATATTGTTTAAGTTATGTTTTATTAACTTTAATTTACATCTTTTTTTAAGCTTAGTAAGCCGAACTTTTCGGCTTGTATAACAGTAACGTCTAAAAGCCCAGACTTGTAAGTATAGCCTAGCTCCGTAGCGCAGTGGTTTACCATTTGCCTTATAAGCCATAGGTCCCGGATTTGATTCCCGTGCCGCAGGAGTACTGATGTTTGGATGGTGGTAGGGTTTTTCGAACCCGGTTGGCTAGCTACCACCCTCAATCTCAATCTGCCTCATACCACCATTGCTGTTCCAGCAGTCAGACATGTGGGAGAGACAGAAGTATACTGGGCGAACGCATTTAAGCATATACGGCTTTCTTATCACTTACTATCACTTGAAATCGAGGACAAGTGCTTACCCATAAATGATAATACACCGGCATTGAATACACTGACAGGAATTTGTGTCTCTATGTATTTGTGACACTGCAGGAAGTTTCGATACGTTTCCGTACACTTACATACATCAGATAAATCAGATAAAAATACAAATAAGGATTGTTACTAGGTAACCACTTTTAGTGATGTGCCCGAAAGGACGAGAAAGTATTTTCAGTAATTTTTTGATATTATGAAACGAAAGTAGCACACTGTGGATGTTATAAATAACTCATTTTTGATGTACATTATTAATATTTGTATGTAAGCATTAAAGACTAGGTAACATTTTATAAAACAGATTTGAATGTTTTGAAAAATAAACTTTTTTTTAAACTGATAAATGACTTATATAAAACTATATAAAATAGTTTTTACAAGTAAAAATGTAATAAACAAAGTGCTCATAAAGTTCTTAATTCAGTATAATAACATAAAAAATCCTTTTAGTACTTATGTAGGTAATTTCCATGAATTAAAATTCTTATTTTTATGAAATCTTTTGCCTATTTATTATCATTATAATATTTATATATATTATATGATAT
>DWQX01006541.1:0-11218 GCA_018245475.1 Pharmacophagus antenor | reverse complement strand
ACGAGGCCATTAGGTCCTGCTGCCACAAGGACAGCATTTCCTCCCGCAAGGAACGCCTGACGGTTACCAGTTCGAGATTGGTCGGTTCGCCGCTCTGCGCACGCCGGTCCGCCCGCCACCGGAAGACGGCGGCCAAGACCGCCGCCTCCAGAAAAGAAAGCCGACCTACAACAACCACTATGGACTCATCAGATAGTGATTAATTTTAACTTTAACATTCATAAATTAAATGAATATGTAGTTTATTTTGTTTAATTGAATATGTTTTCTGTATATTATTTTTGTTTGAAAAATTTAACTCTGTTCAATTTTATTTTTAAAAGGTTTTTTTGGAACGTAACTCCGACGCAAAGCGAGGTATTGGTGTATGTATTTTTATTAATAGTGGCGATTCTCCTTCTTAGCGTATGATGATAGGATCTAGGATTTCAATAGTATTACCCTCGACAATGATGTAGCGATAATCCAACTTTCGACACCAGCAAAATTATCAAATCAAATTGGCTTAGTGCGTATTACTGGGCCTTGGTACAATCTTACTGACGGTCTAACCGTAAACATGGTTGTATGGGGCACTGTCACGGTAATATTGTCCAAACCGTTGCGTGAAATTGTCCGTTTTCATATGTTTGTACAAGTTTTGTTACGGGTATGGTAACTAGAGCAACATTGGTGTGGTTTTGTTACTCAAATACTTTGAATAGTTTACTTACATATTGCCTGTTGTATATCAACTTTATATTATTTTTTTCTTGGTGTGGTAAAATTACAAAATATAGTAAAAAATGTTCAAGTACAGAAATATAGTGGTACACTTAGATATCAGTGGTACACCAAACAAATAGAAAGTCTTAGCCCCTGCGTCTCACTAAGTAAGAAGAATGATACTTGACCTGCACCGTATCTGTATAGATACACTAGTTAACTAATCTACAATTAGTCACCAGATTTTTTTATTAATAATTATTTAATTTTCACAGCCGGGTGGTGCGTCGCCTGTACAGTTTCAACACGTCGATATAAATATAATCAACCATCAAGTTTGTACGGAACGTTATGCGTACCTAAAATCGCGGCCAGACTATGAATCTTGGCCTAGTGTCACTTCGAGAATACTGTGTGCTGGGATTCTAGATATTGGAGATAAAAAAGCGTGTCAGAGATATTCAAACGGGCCTTTAGCACACAATGGATATTTAATTATCGGTATAACATCTTGGGGCTACAGTTGCAGCAATGAACAATATTCGTAGGGTTAACACTCGTGGTTTTGCATACACAAAATGGATAACAAGTAAAATCAAAAACAGTTATAACACAACTAAATCACGATTATTATTTAAATAAAGTACATGAATATATTACAAATATTTAATTAATATAATTCTAAATTAACTTGTTTCATTACTCTGACAGGCGGTAGATCTCAAAGCGTGGAGCGTGACGTATTGCTTCCCATCTAGCACCACATTGTTATGGATAGGTGAACACCAGATGAACCTTATTGTCGAAGCACTTCTTTCCGCTTCTTTACATTAAAGAATAACACGACTAATTGTGTTAGTTTGTTTTTAAGAATACTAATGGGTACGTCTGCATAACTACCTGGATAGCAATGGTTTATTTTAAATGTAAATAAGAAACAAGTGTAATTTTATGACAAATATTCTTCATAAACTTTGATTTGCAACAGGTATAGTTAACACATTTACAATCTTATCAATATTAAAAATATCGAAAAATATTATTCTGAATGTATTATGAAACTAATATATCTCTAGTAACAATACGAAGAAAAGGATTACCTTATAAAAAGTATGTCTGGCTATAACAAATTATTATTATTGACTGCGTTTATCACTTAAAGAAAAAAATGATATGTCATATTAGCCTAGTTATTTCTATACTTGCAGTAGCCTTTAAAAAGATGTCAAATACACAATAATATTTGGAACGCCTTACAGTGAATATGTTATTTCATAAGTAACTTTCTTGTACTAGAAACATAATTAATTTAAACGTTTCTTACAATAGGATTATATAATCAACCATATGTCATTGGCAAAAAGTTTGTAGCTATGAGAAGTATCTGATAATAAAGGTTACATTTAAATTTTTTATGATTTTTCCAGACGTAATCTTGGCTGTATGGGCTCATAATCTTCGCCTCTCCTAATTAATTGAAAAAAAGAAACAACAAAATTCTTTGATTTTTACCAAAATTGGTAGATGTTTCGGTTTGTAATTATCTTGCATTAAGTCAAAATTTCACATTTATAAATATGTTCATTTGAATTTTACCTACATGTATCAATACAGAATTATAACCATTGCTATTAAGGCTATGAATGATCAGTACTAAATTTTTTTATTGTAAAATACACGACATGCAATCAATGGGCAAATATTTTAAGATTTAAGGTATGTATTAGCCATTATTTTTCTTAAACAAATGATAAAATAAATTTCCACAAAAAATATTATTTAAAAATATAAATATCTCTTCATAATGTCGACATTACATATGACTAAAAGGTGCATTTTACTGCTATGATTACGTCAATGTTTATTTTTTACACTAACGTACGAATTTATTCATTTCATTAAAAAATATTTAGAAAATAATTTTAACCAAAATTCATATTTTTTTGTCACAGTATTCTAGAGCGTATAATAGTATATTAAATTCTTTATCTTGAAATTTTATGTGGTCAATAGCACTGCAAAGCATGTTACTTAAAAAATAAGATTAATAACTAAAAGAAATATTTTGTTGTAGTGGAAATATAAACAAATTGTCATTGATTCTATTGCTATGGAGTTTGACATATATTCACAATCAATATATTGTAAAAATGATTCTGATTGTAATAATACACATTTAAAGTTAAAAAATGTTATATCAAATGTAAGTTTGAAGCACACGAAAACCCATGGTAAGTTAATTACATACAATTACCATGATTAATGTTAAAGTACAATAAAAAAATAAAATAAGGAAAAAATCAGTTCAATTTAGAAGCTATGAAGATAGAAATTTATGTAAGTAATAAAATTAATTCAAAGTTATATAATTGAGATTGAATTCTGATGGAATGATATTGATCAGTATGTACCAGTAAGAGTGAATTTATGTATAATACAAAATAATGATAGAAATTATAAAAATAAATCTGCTGTATTCTCCTAGAATTATATTTAATTACAAATTTGAGTAATTTGCATTTCAGTTCATATACCCGATCGTAAAATATTACCAAGGGCATTAGCAGTGTTACCACTTGCCCTACAAATAAAAAATGGTGTTATATCTCCACGTAGACCATTACCTCCACATGTGCGATTTGGTCCTGTCCAAGGTATGAAAATATGGCTTAATAATATATTACTGCAATAGGATATATTGGAAAAAAATAAAAATAGATTTTCCCACGTGTTGCTCTTATTTGTTTCCATTTGTTCTGTAACAGAAACAAAATTTAATTTAAATGTAATAAAATTCTTGGTTTTTATTCTATTAAGAAATATAATATTTTAAAAACACAACAATCTTGTTTTTCCCTGTTGACAGTATAGAATCTTTTTTTTTTTAATTTTTATGGATCAAAGTTTTTGATGTAATTACACTATTTCTATTGAATCGAAAACAGTCATCAAAATAGCACAATGTTGAAATTTAAATGTTTGTCCAGAATACTTCTGGCTCTCACATGTATGACTGCTAGAAAACAACAATGTCCATGAACCGGCAGATTGATATAAGGGTTGTAGCTAGCCAGGTGGAGTTTTTTTTTGAAAAACTCAACTAGCATCACTCCACTACTCCTGTGGCTTGGGAATTGAACCTGGGACCACCCCTTTACAAGGCAAGCCTGTAAAGTACTGCACCACAGACAGTAAAGTCCTTACTGTCTTCAGTTAAATAGGGGAATATTTTCATTTGTAAGACATTTCAATTGCACATAATACTAACACAAGAATATTACCTCTTGTTTGAAAATTAATCCATGACTTTGTGAAATTACTACATTTTATAAAGATATTTGACATTATATTATACATATATATGTATATTCAAATGAACATTATCAATACTTATAGATAAATTTTATAAAATTTTTATATTGTGTATTTATTAACATCCATTCTTATGCAGGAGTACATAATGTTATATCACATGAAGAGGAAAATAGTCTGATTAGACAAAGCTTAACCTCTCAACACCCCTTATTTCTATTAAGAAGACATAATAATAATGTAATATACATTGATATGTCTGATAAAGGTAATATGATTCATTGTTTTAATTCAGACAAAACTCATTTATGTATTCAAAATACCTAAAATATTGTATTATGAATCAACAAAACAAACAATTGAACTATCAATGACACAGAGATGATTATGTTATCTAGAGTTTTATGTATGTGAATTAATATTATACTACAAAGGGAACAACATGCCTTTATTATATATCAGTTGAATCCTGTTGACATCATCCTGGTGTTTAAAATTTATTTTTTTATGAATAATAGGCTAGCACTTGACATTAATTTCATATAATGTTAAGTGACAATAAAGCCATAAAAAGTATACATCTCAAAATGAACGGTTAGTGTTTACCAATAATCGCTATGAAAATGCAATAGAAATAATATATCATAGTCACATCTGCAAGGTTTGGTTAACCCTAAGGAGACAAGAGAGAAAATGTTAAAACTTCCAATAAAAAAATATGCTAATTAAACTTTTTCCAAGTTTAGAATCTTGAAACTTATATAATTCATAATATATTAGTTTATCATTGCATGTCTACAAAATATTTTTTATTTTCAAATTAGATAATTCAAATTGGTTTGGTTTATTACCACTTGGATATGATTTAAAAGCAAATGTGTGGCTTCATGAAGAAGACAATGAATTGTATGGCTACACCCTGAAATCTATACCAGCGCGAACTCCGCTTGTTCTTGGATACAGTAAAGAATATGCAACAAAGCATGGATTTCCATTGACAACTTTACCTTCAAGTGTATATGAAGGTTGGATGTTTTAACTCATTTGCATGCTTTTATTTCTAAATTTTCTCATGAACTGTTTGTAGCTGCTAAAGAAAATGAATACATAGTGCAGAATAATTGCAAATCTCGTAATAATCATTATCTAAATCTATCCATACTAAACTTAAATATTTAAAAAAATAATAATCTTAAGTAGCATTATTTTTATCTCCTATTTTTTCTTCTAATAGAGGTAGAAACCAGTGCTTCACGATGGTGGTGCCACGAATGTCAACGAACAATGCCAACCGCCGCTTTATTGCAGCATCATATAGATGTTTACCATAAAGTATGTATTTTATTTCACATACCATTTTCTTAACTTCGTATGACATGCATTCATCAATAACAATAATACACAGATTTTTCCATGATTTCACCATATTTAAGATTGGCTCTATATCTTCGTGCAAATCTGTATTATTTATGGGTGTCATGTCTGATAATAACCACAATTTCTATCACTAAGAAAAAGCACTAAGCTCATTTTTCTTTTACACATTAAAATATGGCTTTTCTATTGTATTATGCATAAGAGTATAAAACCATTATTATCATTCAAGAGATTTCTTATACTTTTTATGTATAATATACACTGAACTATTCAAACAAGACTTAGTGTTTTTGTTTTTAATTATAGGAGGAAAAGCCAACTACAAGACGCCGATATCGGTGTAAGCAGTGCACTAAGACTTTTTCCAGATTGTTTACGTGAGTGGAAATCTATTTCGAGTCGTAATAACCTATCAAAGTTTTTAATTATGTGGTAACTTGTTTGTATTATTATTAATATATTAATCTCTAGTTCTTAAAATTCTTGTTTACTTATCTACTGATAGTAGAAGTTTATGGAATCTTACAATACGAAGTTAATGTCGTACAAAAGCGCTTATGATTTTATTTGCAGATTAAAAAGGCACGTAACATACCATTGTTTCAAAAAAACAGTCAAAAGCAAACAGAAAACACGAGAAAACCAAACTGTTATAGTATCTGATACAACAAATAATGAGACTTTTAATGCTGATGAAAGCAAGCTACCCTCAGATGAAAGTTTTAACAACTATACAAATGGAATAGATTTTAATAATCTGTTTGACACAGACAGAATCCCAAATCTTGATATATCTGAGGTCACCACTTGTGAAGTTGATTTTAATCCGTATTCGGTTATGAACAGGGATGATAGTAGTTTGACTAATGTATTAGAGTATCCAAAATTTCCATCAGACAATGATATCTTGTGTAATAATGAAAAACCAAAGGTATAGTGTCAAACTTTTGTGATCATCTATTTTATTTTTATGTATCATAGAGACTAGACTAAATATTACGAATGAATTGTTTTTCCAATCCATAACCTTTAGTAAGTAGTGGGTTATATAAAAATAAGTTATTTCAGGATACTTCACTGGAAGTTGTTGATTTGATACCATGTCCCAGTTGCAATCAAACAATCGAGAGAGAAAACAAGCGCAAACATGTGAGGTTAATTATATTTAGTATAAACACACTATATGACAAAAGATAGAGGTTAATTTATCAAAAATATATTTTTTTTTTCGTACAGAGTTTGTCCCGGGCTGAAGTATTATTGCAAATGCGGGCGGGTGTTCTCAAGCGGTCAAAATCTTGAAAATCATATGAATTATGAACACCAAAACTGTGACGATGTTAACGTGGTATGTTTTTAATTTTATTTCTTTTTGACATACATAGTAAGTGATAAGGATATGTATAGAAAAATAGGGAAAAATTTAAATACAATTGACGTTTTTTTTAAATATTATGGCCTGGAATATATAGGATTATCTTGGGTTCTTTATAACTGTAATATTAGGCTTAAAAGATAAGTTAACTTTGTACGCCTTCCAATTTCATTTTCACTTGACATATCCTTGTCACTTTTTTTGACAAATGTTAGTCATATATAGTCATCATAATGCAAATTAATAATATTTCTTTTTTCAGGTACTTAAAGATTCCACTAAAATTCAATACAAATGTGATGAATGTCACATAAATTTTAAAGTTAGTATAATCTCAGTCTTTATATATACATAAAAAAGAATACATGAACTGGATGTTAATTTGATGGTGAAATATATATAAAACAAGGTATATCCCTTAAGATGTTCGTGAAGCGCCAAGTTGCGTTAGTTTTTTTAAGACAACCCCAGTGATTTTATTAGATACAGCTCTTTTCATACAGGAGCACGTTAATATCAGTAAAGTAATACAAAGTTTCTAAGGTTCCGATCAAAAAAAAAATAAGATTGAAACAATTTCCGTAGCTGTGTAACATAGCAAAGTTTCTATGTAAGTCAAAGCATGTCTAGCGGAACTCAAGTAAAAATGGGTTCCAATCTTTTGACTATGTTTCAATTATATTCTGTTCTCGCCGTAGTTGCGATAACGTAAGTCATAAGTATGGTATTTATGAGCAGCGTCGCGGGATGCTAGTAAACCACATGTGGCGTGTGCACAAGGCTTCATCGGTGTCCGTACCGCTAGAGAGGAGAGTGCGCCACTACCCTTGCGTCGCCTGCCCTAAAATATATCGCACCGCAGCCAAACGTGACCGACACATCAAAAATCATCATCCTGGTAAAAGAGTACCTTAAATATATTTCACATTATCTACAAACAAATTTTACACATTTTATACAATCAAACTTATTACATTATAAACTAATACCTTATCTAATAAAATAATCATAAAATTCTTATTTGTATCGAATTCTCTAAACTTCTCGTAAAAATTGCATCCAATAAAGAAAATAAAATATGTAAAAACGTCTATGTAAAATAATATCAAAGAAAGACTTAAATATTAATTTTAAAACCGAGTGTTATACAATACTTATTGATTAAATAATAGGCCACTTCGAAAAACATACAAATTGGAATATTTACATAGACATCTTATCTTACAGTAACTGCATTGCATGGATTGATTAATTCACAGAAAACATACTGGCAATTGTAACTAGTGTTAAGTCTATGGTTCTATAAGAATAAAAGCGGTAATATAAATATAACATTTTAGGTGCTGAAACTTCAAGCAGGCGATCTATAGAAGGCGGACTAATTGCTTGTCGTCCAGCCATTTGCTCGGCATGTCCGCGCCAATATGCCACTCGAGCAAAACTCTTACAACACATTAGGGCAAACCACCCAGATTTGGTAAGCAAGTGGATATGCTAATAATACAGAATTCTTCAGGCACATAGTGGGGGACGTGCTGCTACTGCTACTGGGTTCGCAAAAGTTTGCGCTGTTAGTCTTTTTGACGACTATTACAGCTTCATCGAAACTGGCTCACGAATCCGGTGATCCGTGAGCTCTTCCACTATATTAGTCTGGCTAGAGAAGCTGGCTTAACCTAAATGATAAGTGGCGAGCTACGTGATAGTCGAAGTCGTGACGCAGGCCCTAAACGCGACTATCGTTCGCCTGTGACGCAATGCGCGGGGGAGAGAAGAGCCCGGGTATTCGGGTGTATCTAGTGTACGAGTTTTGTTTCCGTTCTGCTCGTCAGCGAGCGAGATGAGCGAAGATTGAGGTATGTCGGTGACTAGTATTGTAGTCGCATGTGGTGTTGTGCATCGAGTTGATAGTTTGAGTTTTTTTTCTGTCTGACCCAACCATTCGATCGATCGATCGATCGAGACTAAGTAACATATTACTCGGACGACACTTGGATAAGCGTAGATTTGAAATCGACACAGTCGATTGTATTAACGATCAATTTATTGGGGTGGTGCATACCCACCTCGAAGTGAATGAGAGCACAGTCATTAATGAACTGTTCGCTCGTGGGAAGGCTATGGTCACTGTGCAGGTATCTATTCCTCTGGTACCACTCCGCCCCGGTAGCGAAGTGCGAGACCGCGATATAGAAAAGCCTATAGACCACAGAGCTTTCGCCTCTCACAGAGCAAACAGGGATCCAGTTCGTGTTTGTTAGATAGTGCAGAAGTGGACCAACATTTGACCGAAATTAAGATATTCAGCGATGAAAGTAAAATCAATGGGCAAGTAGGAGCAGCATTCTTTACGTGGAGAAACGACACAGAATGCAGTAGAAAGAAGTTAAAGTTGGACCACAGCTGCACTGTCTATCAAGCAGAACTGCTAGCCCTGGTAGAAACAACCCAATATGCCCACCGCAACCTTAAACATGGCTGCAACATATACACCGATTCTAGGTCTGCATTAGAGACGTTGACTGACGGCGTTCCCCTCCATCCCTTAGCGGTTAAAGCATAAATCAACATTGCGAAACTGAAGGAGGGGAGTACCCTCAATATTCTTTTGGGTCAAAGCTCATGCGGTGGTGGTGGGGAACAAGAGAACAGACTATCTGGCGAAGAAAGCTGCCCTTAAAAGCAAGATAAGGTCAGATTATGACTGCAGCCCGGTTTCATTCGTCAAACGTCATATAAGAATGGAAACAGTTGACGAATGGAACCGGCGCTACCAAAAACGCAGCACAGTTTCAACTACCAAAAAATTCTTCCTAGACGTCACGACAGCCTATAGTACTGTGAGCAAATTTGAACTCGATCTCGTCCTAGTGCAGATCTTAACGGGACATGGAGGATTCTCTGAATATTCATATAAATTTAAGTATAAGGAGAGTCCGTCATGCTCCTGTGATACCGCAAAAAATGAAAATGTCTTGCATATCCTCACTGAGTGCCCAATCTTTGCAAAAGAAAGGAATGAAGAAGAAGTAAAGCTTAAAACAGATATTACCAAAAATAACCTTTATACACTAATAGAAACAGCGGAAACTAGAAACTCATTTCTTAAAGACTGTAGAACAATATGTAATAAAGTTATTAATAAAAACAAATTATACTGGCTAAAGTAAATCTAAATTAATGTTATTGTAAATAGAACAGTTTGATCATTTAGCATATAAAACAATATAATTATAAGATAAATTAGAATTAGTATAGTGTAAAAATATAGAAATAAATAATAGCAATGTAAGAAAATTATAAATAGCACATGGATATAACTAGTAAATAAGAACCTTGAGCACCCATGTCATTGGAAAGTAGTAATTGCTGGAGGGACTATCTTTCAGTAAATAAAAAAAATAATAATACAAAGTTAACGATGTGTTGTCATTTCTGTAGCTAACAAGTAATTTAATTTGTTTACGAATTTTTCTTATTTAAGTACAATTTTCTTCCTTTGTTTTAGTTGGTTTTAAATTACGAAACATCATTCTATTATTAAAATGCTATTATGAAATATGTCAATTTTTGTTATTCATTTATCTTTTCAGGCTCCTCCAATAAAACAAAACTCAGCGTCGAAATCTAATGAAGACTAAGTTTCTTTAAAATAGTTAATAATTCTAAGAGTAAATAATTGTTACATAAAGTTTAAAACCATTAATAAACTTTGTTTTAAAATATAGTATGAAGTTCTTTCATTTTTTTAGCCCAGGTACGTGATACCTTATTATATTAATTATAGTGTATATAAACTGTGAAACTTGGCATATTACACAAATAGTCGTCTATATTGTCCCTTCACCGAATGTCATAAGGTTAACATATTCTTCAAAAATTTGATGCCATCAATTAATTTTTAACACATTACCAACTATGATTATAATATTGTTTACATACGATTTATTCATTTCAATTGTACACGTAAGGTTGTGTTAAGGCTGTGTGGGAATTACGATCGAAATTTTTAGGACATCACTACTTTTGCCCAAACGGGTTTGTTTGAAAACATATTTCACAGATACATTTGTTTATATGTGGCTTGATATATTATAAAAATGTATTTCATTATTATCTGTTGCGCTAAGAACAAAAATGATTACGTTTTTACGGTTAAAAAGCAAGTAGTTTGCAATAAATAGTACAAGTTATTAATTTATTGCATTAATAGTAGACGTCAAATTCATTACGTTAATGAAAGCTTTGGCTTTAATAAAAATATGCCTAGTGATGTTTTGAAATGTGTTAATTGTATGAAAATGGATTACAATGTGGAAGAAGGTATTTTACCAAAGGAATTTGTAGAATATGATTTCGCTGAAGATGCTTTGAACTTCGAGGTTAGAGAATAAAATATGTATAATATTATATATACAATACAATCTTTTATAATCTTAATTTAACAGA
>DWQX01006540.1:0-11219 GCA_018245475.1 Pharmacophagus antenor | reverse complement strand
CAATGATTAAAAGAAACTATTATAGAAACTAACGCACAGTGCATTTAATGACAATATTATTGTTAAAATTATTTAATAGAAACGAACTTTTAGTACAAATAATAGACATTTATTCAACTCGATTTAAAACACAAAAACAATAAAAAAAAAACTGCCAATAAAGAAAAAAATTAAAACGAGCAATGGAAGGAAAAAAGAAATTCTTTTGCCTGTTATGGGCTAACACTTGGCGTCCATTTGACGTGATATTTAGTGACAATAAGGTTGATGACTGTAAAGCGTGTTCGCCTAAAATACATCTGGCTCTCACACGCGGCTCCAACACAGAAATGATGCAGACGGGAGATTGTCATTGAGGGTGGTATCTAGCCAGGCGGGTTTGTAAAACCCTACCACCATCCAGACCACTACACCTGTGGCCCGGGAATTGAATCCGGGACCAACGCAACACAACGCAATCGGGTAAACCACTGCGTCACGACAGTCAGTTTTGCGTTGCGATGTTGAGTCGAAAAGGTTAACTGGTTAGCATAGTGCTAATAGCTCCAGAGGAAGTATAGCGCTGGTATTCTGCAGCAAACCGTGTGGGCCTTAGAACTTGTCAAATACTTGGTAACGGTTGAAGTTAACATGTTTTCAATTAAACAATCCGATTTCCGAAACTTGTTAACGAACAATGTTCCTAAACAAAGAAATCGTTTACTTTGTGCGGACGTTAGGAAACTTCCTTTAATTAAGAACTTTGTTTGGATTAAAATAAAAAAAAAACCAAACTGTTTCGCCGAAACGAATGAGAAATAAATATACCTTATTGACGTCGTAATAAAACCGTAAATAGCGTCTTAGGTATAATTGTCAATAAACAGGTCCTGTATAAAATAATATTTTTCAATCGAATTTTTATAGAAATTTAAACAAATGTTTAATTTTTTTTTATTGCGTGTTGATAATTTATATATTTTTACGTTTTCATGTTATGTATTTAATTATGTTGTTTGATGAATTAAAAAAAATAAAGAAATGTTTCTCATGTAAATATAGTAACGGAGTAGGTTTTTTTTAATTACTATATTTTTCGTAAAGTGAATTCCCAATTTTTACACATATAGTTCATTTATATTTTATTAATCCCCTTTTTTGTATCTCTAGATATGCATAACGCATTATTTATGAAGAAATTGCCGTGGACAAAATAATTTTAAACTAATACTATTCCGCTTTTAAACGTGTAGAGATGTATTAAAAAAAAAACTATGCATTTAAAAGAAGAACGTATGCAAATCGATGCAGTAAATTTCCCTGTAGTCGTAAAGGAAGTTACGAATAAGAGACCGAAAAACTTCTGCCGAATATAAAGTGAATATTAATTCCCAATTGAATTAATAATGGGGAGATTTCATTTCACGGTCGGACGGTCATCGAGACGGTGGAGTGTGGCTCACCGCTCACCGTTCTCCGGGATGATGGGCTAAGCGAAAAAAACTCTTTGTCCACGAGTGTCCTTGCGAAAGCATTGACCCGTGCAAATTTTAATGAATGTACCACCGGCTACCGCATTTTAATACTTTAAAAAAAAATATTCAAATTATAATTTGAAAACATTCCGAAATATCTTTTACATAATATACCCGCTTGCCTTGGAACGCGGAGCTCCCGAATTTAATTTCCGAGCTACAGGAGTAGAGTCTGGATGGCGGTAGAGTTTTTCGAACCCGCCTTGCTGGCTACCTCCCTCAATGTCAATTTGCCGCCATAACAACACTGCCATGTTCCGGCAGTCATACACGTGAAAGCCAGATGTATTATAGGCTAATACGCTTCACCATTTGCGGCCTCAATGTCACTTAACATGAGACGTTATCGAGGCTAAGTGCTAAATTATAACGTAAAATGACGTTGGGGAATACTGGACAGAAAACACAAACAACATACAAACAGCTACCTTGTCATTGCTAAGAACTTTCTAATTAAGCGCTTCTCAAACTTACGGGAACCACAAACACGTGCGTGAACATATTGCGGACTGCAGACGTCGGATTTTACGATATTATCTCTTAGGTATCGGCGATGTTAACAATTTGAATTAAAGAACTAGGAACGTATTTATCGCCTATGTTATTAAATTATATAACAAATATTTACTCAAGCTTTTCTAATTGGAGCGCAATTAAAAATGATTGTAAATAATGTACGAACCGGTGGTTTGATCACAAATGGACGGAGAGCCGCAAGTTGGGTTTAGATGGCTGTAAATAAAGTCGCTTCACAATAAATAAAGTAAATTAAATCTATAAATGTATGCGTTCGAAAGAGAACAGTTTGAAACGTAGAAACGTATTACGAAATATCGTCGTCTGAATGAAAGTATGAACGTTGTCTTTTTAATAAAGAGAGATTACATCTCCGCATGCTCACGTTTCGCACGTCGGATTTTAGACGAAGAAGGTTTGATAAATTAAAAAACATATAAACACCCGTGGTCGTGCCGTTCCACCCGTAACATCTCTAGACGATGCCACTTATAGTGGCAGGACGTATTGAGATTGTATTACGGTCGTACTATTTGCGATTAAACAAAGGGCAATTGACAGTTCCATATTTTTTTCATTCACTTTATGTAATTGAAGAGATATAACGATCGTTCAATTCGAACAAAGAAGGACAAGAAAATGGTGTTCTTTGTATTACCTTAATATTATTTTTATTTGTTATAGTAGTCCGCTGAAAAACGGACAGACAGAACGACGACGTAGGCTTAGTAATAAAGTTTCATTTGTCAACCTTTATGTACGAAATATAAAAAAGCATTTCCTATCCACTATTATTACTTCTAATAATATTTCAACTCATCCAGTACCGGTGGGTAGTTAAAAAAGCGTATCAGTCGAAATGCTAGTGGTGATATGAAATTTTTAACGGCTCAAATTCGCGAATCGCATTCATAGATGTTTTAACGTAGAGAGGAAGTACTCGTACTTGCAGTTTTTGCAGCGTTCGCTCGTGCATTTTAATGAATGCCAAAGTAACGTCTGTACACTAGCGTCGAGAGATGTGCTCTGATCCTTTATACTGTATTTTTCATTTGATATTTCTAACTATTCGCACAAAGACAAAAGCTCTTTGAACACAAATGCGAAAGCTCGGAGAGGAAGCTTCAAATTTTAATTTATTAAATTATATTTGTTAGAATTTTAATAACGAAAGAGTTTATTATGCCTTAGTTAAAGTGCTTAGTTACAATGTTAAAAATATGTTGAATAAATAACATATTTCATATCTTTTTACCACGCTATAGAAAAAATTAAGTATTTTATGTTTAACATGTATATATATGTAATACATGTGTGAAAGATAATCTTCAACATCAACCAGCATTCATACATGCCAGAGAATTTTGGGCGAGCACGCTTCATTATCTACGGCATCATTGTCACTTAACATCGTGTGAAATAAATGTCAAGTTTTAGTTCGTTACCAATAAAAAAAAAACACTAAACTGAACTGTCACAAAAGGTACAAATGTAATCATTTTTTTTTACTTATTTATTTTAAACAACACAAAGCAAGTAGATGGAATACAGTTGAGGATTGTCTCTCAATAATTTGTTATACGCAATTCGCATTAACACTTTATCGCTAGCCGATTATTAGGCTTCTCGTTGTCGCCGCTCGCCCGCATTTAGCCCGCTATTCAGACTTTTGTAGCTGATGCCAATTGAGAGACAAACAATCAGATGATTGTTCAGTTCTTTAACTCTACACATTCATTTTTATATAAAAAAAACTGCAGTTTACAGTTTATCGAGAGTAACACAACAAGATAATATCTTTTTTGTCACCGATTAAACCTTTAAATCGATCGATCTTGCGTAGTAATAGCAGTTCATAAATAACGTAAAATATAACCATCGCTCTGGATAGAGTCTTGAAAATAATGATTATAATAATTATAAAACAAAAGATATCAAATTGTCACTTTGCATAATACGCAAATTTACGAAGTATTCCAACGGATTGTATATCATTTAACACGTCACAGTTTCCCTTTGAACTGAACCGAAGGTTGTTGTCGGAAGATCAAAGGAAATCTCTTACATCACTTCCATGTATAGGTATAACGTGATTTTGACCTAGATAGACGTAAGTAGCGATAACTGAATTGTATGCGAATCTAAGATCTTAACGTCTCTAAGATATGTAGGTTCCATTCCATCAAGTGCCTTTTAGTAAAGGAGAACTTCGTCAAGTTCATTTGCGTAATTCCTTTTTTTTTTCTAGTATCAAGTTGAAAACCTAAAGGACCTATTCTTAATAGCTCATAACTACAGGACAGTTGAATTATATCCTAACCCACATTTAACTGACGCAGTTGGTCTATCTACCAACAAACTAAAAACTAAACAGCAATATCGTTTACTGAGAAATTCTTATCCTACCGCCAAATTTTACAACTGTGCGTAGTAAAAAATGCACTGCTTTTATTCTATACAAATTAATGTCTTAATAAGTGTCTGTCTGTTGATTTAAAATCATCATAAAGTATTTAACACGTTGTGTGATAAGCAAGTGAAGAACACCAGAGATCTTTAACCCATTGACTGCCACTCACATTTAGGTCGGTCGTGGGTGCCGCGGTTTCATTTTAATAATGCACATTTTTATGGTTTTAATTATTATTTTAATAATAAAAGTTCATAATTAATATTTAAATTAACACTATATAAATTTTTCATTCATACTTTCTTTACTGAAATAACTATTCCTAGTTAATGTAAGCTTCAATTTTCAGTCTTTTACTGGTAAAGGCCTCCACACAAGATCGCATGCCTGTTTTAGATTATGCTTGATCAGTTCAATTGACATAAGCAATTTTTTTTAATATCATCGGTGCTAGGTCTAACCCTTGAAAATATCGCATTCAAAGAGGACGTGCGGGACAGAATTTGTTTTCACGATTTGTTCTCACATGTATGTTTACCATACGAACTTCATGAATAGGTTATCCGCTGTATGAAAGAGGTAACGGAATAAAGCGTGGTATAAAAGCTGTCTCGTGTTTGCACGTGGCATTCAGTTTCTTCCTCATTAAAATACTTCGTTATCACTCTCTCTCTCACTCTCTCTCTCTCCCTCTCTATTTTTTTTTACGAATGCAAAACAAAGTGTGATGTAACGCGTCCAAAGTTAAATATTAAATGAGATATTATGTAATAGAAATCTATTATTATAGTGTTTTACACTAGAATTACCAACGTTTTTAATGTACATATTTGCACTAACTGAATACACAAAAAAAAGAAAACGAAAAATGAAATTTATTAGTTAAATATTCTTTTTTATAGAAAACAATATAATATTTGATTAAAACTATTAAATCAAACGTAAAAGAGAACGTGTTTTGAACAATTGGTGCGACCGGTCGCTTTGAATGGTCGGTATTATTGTTCCAGTGTTAAAACTTTTTTTCGCAACTCATACTTCCGTGATTACGAGTTTCGCGGTTCTGTGATGAAGTAAATATCACTTTCTGGTAACGTTAGCTTGGGGGAGGCGTCATGCAATTTTACGGTCAATATGGCAGTTGTCGAACATAAAAGCTCTTTCATAATTATGGTTTTCTGGAAAACCTCGTTATCTTATAATATGATGGAGATATTTCGGGAACCTGTACTTATCATTACTGAAGACCACTAGGAGCTGCTTAATTAGGAACTAAGATAGATAGATAGATAGGTAGATAAAACGTTTATTGCCAATAAACAGAACACACACACAAATAGTAAGAAAACATTCAAACAAATAGTTTTTAGCTATAAAAAAATCGGTTTACAGAAAGTGTGTGTGCGCTGGGAAGGTACAAAAAGCCGTAGCTCAGTGCACTTTCCACCTGCTTCAAGTGAAAAGCACTGATTTTCTTCTACTGCCGGCGGTACAGACGCGAAACTAAGTGAATTATTAATAATAAAATGTATTTTCATTTATGTATATAGAAATACAGCAGGAAAGCAATATAGTTTGAACCGATTCTGTTCATTGATTAAAAGACACATCGGGACGTCGCGTCTGGCGCTACAGCCATGTACAAAGCGATGCCGCAAACTTAATCCGAAATTAATAATGCGTCGTGATTAAAACTTGAGTTACGCTTGCAGAATCGATTCGCCCGCCTTCAATGCCGAAATGTACCTTAAATTATATAAATATAAAATCAACTTTCGCTTTTGACACGCTGTATTTTACAAAGATTAATTTGAAATAATGATTTTGCGAAGTGTTACCTTTTTTTTTGGCAATAAACTGAAAATCGATATGAATTTTACATGATGTTAAGTGACAATCAGGCCGAGATGGTCGCGGGGTCTACGGATTACTAAGTTCGCCTGCTAGAACGTGAAAAATATGCCGGTAAAGTCGTACTTTCCATCTTTTTTTAAGACCCGTACGAATGAAAACGATAATTTTAATTTAATACAATCATAAATTGTTAACATTTGATACTTTAATAGCTTATTTTGTAGACGTGATTTTCAGAACCTGCCTGGCTTGCTGAAATAAATTCAACTATCACATTTCTAAGTGCTCCTTAGCGCAGGGACTTCCCGCCGGTGTATAAAGGAGGTTTCATGTTAGACTTCGAAGTTTCGATGGTGGCAGGCCGTTACAAAGTCCCCTGTGTACCTACCATTATTAATGTGAGCCTTCCGGCCGTTATGCATATTACAATCTGTTTCATTTTAGGATAGAATGCTTTGTCTGCTTTGGCACTTTAACGTCGTGTGTAATTGAGAAGAAATTATAGGGAATTGCAGATAAAAAAAAAGGTTTTTTTTACCTGATGTTCAGTGACCGAGGCTGATGGTGCAGCATGTTCACCCAAAATACTTCCGACTCACAAGTGCATGGCTGCCGGAACGCAACGATGGTATTATGGCGGCACATTGACTTGGCAGTTGGCCCGGCGGGTTCGCAAGACCCTAACATCCAGACTCCACTACTCCTGGGGCCAGAGAATCGAACCCGGAATCTCCGCAATTAAATGCAATCGAAAATGAACAATCGTGCTTGAGATATATGTATCAGTATACCACATTTGTGTACATCTAAACACCGATTTGTTGTCCCCCCCCCCTCCCATCTTATCCCTGTATTACGTGCAAACAGTAAATGTTGCTTTATTAATCCCGTTTCACATTTGCATAGCGCCCTTAACGGCGTACACGGTAGAGTTAAGCGCGCCGCCCAAAGTTTTAATTGCGTCGCGAAATTAATTCGGGATTTAGTTCTGCAACATCAATTTATTTCCTGTACGGCGTACACTGTAACAGCATATTAATCTCAACCGCGAGCTAATACCGGTCTGTTCGTACATACATTTCGATTCTTATACGCGTATGCTCTACAGGTCTGTTGTCATGTTAGTGAGGTGTGATTGGAGTTTAGCTAACTAGTTAGGCGAGGACAAAATAAGAAGATGCTTCAATGATCTTTTTCTATCTGGCTTTACCGCATTAGGCAGAAAAGAGGTGTATTAATTTTTATTCCATTCAAATCAATAAAAAATGAGTAATTACGCATTTTACATTAAAATCTTTTAAAATTCGGTTAACACGTTCCCTGCCACAGCGATTTTTTTGAATATTTTTCCGATGCGGTCTTGTGAAGCGTTCATAGAAAACAATTTGGCAATACTTCATTCAGTATTTAAAATTTACATTAAATTTGATTTTGTTTCATGACACAATTTATAATAATTTTAAACTTGTTTTTATTATTTTAGATGAGAAGCTGTAAACTCTTTCAAAGGTTATTAAAGCGTGACTAGGAATGCGTTAAATCACACTGTCAAAGATTTTTCTCCGATTTTATATCATTTTATTATACAATTTATTTATTAATAAATTGAACAAAAAATGCTTTAAATTTGGCAAGACGTGACCTAATAAATGAACGATGAAAATGTAAATTTAAACAATATTAACTATTATTATGAATTCCCGAATTGTTTATCAAAACACACCTGAGTTACACAGTTGATGACTTTCCTTGTTTTTCAAGTCCCGGAAGCGGGAACATGGAGCGGGCTACGTACGTTTATTTGCAATCAGAAAATAAGAAATTTTAAATGTCCTCTTAAAGCCGAAATTACATTCCACATTGATGGAACGTGCAAATGAAAATAATGAATATATTTTCATTACACATTACATTATATTCATTCATCATTAAAACTTGTTTATATAACATCTCACAAACAAATGTATTTTTATTCCGACTAACTCTGATGTACGTTTAAATCTATGTGTCCACTATACAAGAAATACAAGAAAAGGATATTGTAATTTAAATATTTTCCTGTCTATTTCGCGTATAGATTTATAAGGTACGATTTATATATTACTCGACGTTTCTGAGAGACTACCTCGCGACCGCAGCCGATGCGATATTAGGTATCGTACCTAGTAAATATTCACGCGATTAAGACCCGAAAAAGTTTAAATTATAATGACAAGATCAAGAAAGTTTAAAATGGTTAAGAAAATGATAATAGAGATCGAGAGGACATAATGACTTATCTAATAACGGTGATGACGTCATCATTTTTATTTTTAAGTGTTTATTTTGAAAAAGCAACATTATCATAAACTATGATATAAAGTGTTTTTTTTTTGTAGTTAGATTTCGCTTGTTGTTAAGTGATTGCATCTTTGCTAAGAATACATTTACAACCGGCTCTGACATTTAAGTCTGCCGGAACACAGCAATTCTGTTATGGTGGCAGATTGAAATTAAGGGTGGAAACTAGCCAGGCGGATTCGATCAATCCTACCACCATTCAGATACCACTACTCCTGTGGTGCAGGAATCGAACCCGAGACCTTCGTATTACGCAGCGGTAAATCATTCCACCACGGAGGCATATATACACAAGTAGTAAAAGAATGAAAGATCAAAAATATAATACATGACTTAGATTATAAAAGCACCTAGTTATATTGTTATAATTCTTTTATCACACTCACCAATTCTCAAAGCCGAAATCGATGCGAACAGAATAATTGCTCTGCCAGCCATATCGACCAGCTTTTCTGGAATAAAAGAGAACACTTTAGCATTTTGTGGATAATAAGTAGACATAAAATATTTTAGGAAGACATATTGGAATAGGTTTTTCTTAAACAATTATGGGCTAACGCTTTAACTTATTTTCAAATAATGTTCAGTGGCAGTGAGGCAGCAGATGGTAAAGCATCTTTGCCAAAAAATAATCCTGTCTCTTACACGTTTGAATGTCGGAATACAGAAATTCTGCTGGCGGCATGTTGGCATTGTTGTAGTGACTAAAGCGATAAACCAAGGGTAATAGTTGATTAATAGAACGAAGAATAAAACACTTTGACTTATTTTCGCTGTTTATCACAGGAAGAAGTAACTTTAGCTCTCTCTCTCTAACATTAACTCATGATACAATGTAGCATCAGGTTATTATTAATCTTCGAGATAAAAGATCTTCAAGTTTACGAGCTTAAAGAGTGGTGGCACTCTTTACCCAATAAGTAATTTTGCCGCTTGTAACGTGGAGGTCCCGGGTTCGATTTCCGGGCGACAGGAGTAGTGGGGTTCGGATGGTGGTAAGACCTTTCAAATCCGCGTGGTTAGCTACCACCCACAATGTCAATCTGCCGCTATAACAGCATTACTGTATTCCGACAGTCATACATGTGAGAGCCGGAATTATTCTAGGCGAATACGCTTCCGCCCTACGGCCTCATTCTCACTTAACATCAAGTGAAATCGAGGCCAAGAGTTAGCCCATAACCGATTAAGAAAAATGAGAGTGGAAATGACAGAAAAGGAGTGTTAGGCTTCTTTCCGTGACATATTTAACGCGTAAGGTTTGTTCTCCAGGAGATACCTTTTTGCTAAGCACTGTGAATTAACACTGATGGAATAAATCTCAAGTAACCTTAACTAACCCTCAAAAGCATAGTATTTCAAACGAGAAATAAAATATTAAGTTTGTTACCTACATATTATATATACAAATAATTATCTAAACATGAAATATTTATTTTGTTTTCGCCAAAATCGACACAACAGTAAATATAAATATACAAAATAAGTTTACATGTACAAGTTATAAAGTCAGTAAATAAAATAATTATAAATTACAATTATGTCTATAACGTTATAAGCCGCTTCTGTTCTTCTAATGTTTTCATATTATTGCTTGGTGGAAAAAAAAAAAAACTGTTCTGCGTAGGTACTTACTAACAGTTACCTGCGATCAGTGAAATTGTTGACAAACTTCATGCAATAAGGCTCAAATCCCTGCAAAAACGGTGGGAGAATTTAATTCAAAAGGAATCCACTTCAAGTCTACACTAAAATGATTACAGCCACGTACCATCCTGTCTCAAAGCAAGCTCTTGACGTTAGCGGGAGCTCAAGATCTGAGACTTATACGCCGACTTTCAGATGCCTTTTTGAACACATGCAGTTCAATTCTTATATAAATTTATTTATATACATATTTTTTTTATTTAGGAGTAAGCTAACATGAGACCACAATTATTCACGTGATATTGAGTGGCAGTGAGGTCGTACATCGGCACTGGTTCGTCTGGGTATAGAAAGTAGTTTGGATAGTGATAGAGTTTATATGAACCCAATCTGCCCCATGAAGGCATTGCTATTCCGGCGGTGATACGCGGTGCTAGAGTAATCTGCGGCATCTGCGACGTCAACAATATCTGTGTCACTTAACAATACGTGAAGTTGAAGTGTAGTAAAAGGAAAAGAAAACAAAACTCCCTTGGCAGGCGTTTAACGAAGTCGTGTGTTTCATTGATTTCTGAAGACTAAAAAAAAATTTACATTTAATATACGGTTATCGGAATTGGTATTCGTAAAACGCGTCCGTCTTTATTATTCGTCCCGTTTTATGTTCGGGTAAAGGCTGACATGTAATAAAGCGAAAATTCATAATACAATATACAGAGATACATAAAAGATACAGTTGACCTCTGGCCCCAATATCGGCTGTGTCGTTTTATGCTTTGCCGATACGTTCTCGTGTATAGGTAATTTGTGTAACTGGCTGGAGAATGTTTTTTCTCGACATGATTAGATATTATTTTTAGTTTTTCAATTATACCAAGTAGTAATAAGTATTTAGAGTAAAGTAACATGGAAATGTCAAGTAGGGAAAACGATGTTCA
>DWQX01006539.1:0-11219 GCA_018245475.1 Pharmacophagus antenor | reverse complement strand
CTAGTATTATTTTTTTAGTTTCATTATCTTGTGAAAACAATTAAAACTGAATGAAAACTCAAAAATCATTATTTGCAACAATATAAAGTTGTTAACCAGTTAGGTATTTATGACGAATATCTCCGTCATTAGTAAAATAATACGATCCATGAAGGCATATTATTTAAATAAATAAATAGGTATAAATCAACAGTTTTGATACTAATAACTTGTTACATAAATGGTATTACAAAAGCTACACAATTTTGTTTTAATTTAAAACGTTTGTAATTTTTTTTTAATTTATATTATTAAAGATTGAAGAATAAAATGTTGTAAATTATTAAAACTTATACGGTTTCATCCCCAGTGTTGCTAGAGTCACATTTTATTTATATTATTAAAGATTGAAGAATAAAATGTTGTAAATTATTAAGACTTATACGGTTTCATCCCCAGTGTTGCTAGAGTCTCATTTCATTTATATTATTAAAGATTAAAGAATAAAATATTGTAAATTATCAAGACAGTTATACGGTTTAATCTCCAGTGTTGCTAGTTACATTTTAATGCGCGACACAATAATAACTACCAGCTCGATCGTGCAACACCAGACGTACGCGGTATAAATCCGGTTATTGTAACAGTTTGACATATTACGTCCATAATCTCACAATAATGGGATGCGCTAATTAAAACGTCTCTCGATCGCACGTCGCGTCATCTTCATTAAAGCAAGTGGGTCGAGGTCCTGGCCTCACCATGTCTGGATATTTTCGTATGGCTTATGCAACTCGCATCCAATGCGACGCTGTATAAATCTACTGACGATCGTGAATTAACCTTAATAAATAGCACGGTTTACGTCTTTTAATAGAAGACGGGCGACGTTCACTTTGATCTTATTAAAAGGTCAGAGCTCGTATGGCGAAAGTTTACGTCATCATCGGTTTGTGTGATTTCATTGATGAACCAATCCACCCAAATACCTACTCGAAGTACTTCACATAGACCATTTTGGCATTGGACCTCAATTTCACATATCTGTAATTGTCAGAGCCCAACGATATTGTTATGGCAGCAAATTTAGAAAGAACTAGCATCATACAAACTCCATTAATTATGATACTCCCGAATCAAATCAACGATCTCTGTGTCAAGCAAGCGGTTAACCGTTGCATTACGTAGACATTGAAAAACGACGTACGCCATATAAACTAAACGAAATAAGTATTTTTGGGTAATAGAAATGTTTGTCCAACACGAGAATCTCTCCTTAGAAATACTTTGAGCGTAGATATTCCTAACGTTATTTACTAAACATAAGTGCGCAGACAAATAGTAAATGCGCAACAGTGAACTATGGATTGATTGATGTTTCTCATTTGAATTTTAACGCAGATAAATTGTGTCTATACAAAAATACTTAGTCTATTTATGGTCTTTTGATACTATATAATATATGGAAACTATAACAGATATTTTTTGTTTCATCATTTCGGTGTCTCCTTAAAAGGAAAAAAAAAGAACAAAATGCAATACAAAATATTATAAAGTGCAATAGGTGTAAATGAAAAGACCAATTTTACTGTTTGTTTGTGTAATACTGTTTGTAACATGTGGCTAAAGTGACAATAATTGTGATTTACTGTTATAAAGTAAAGCATATATTTGTTTTTTTTTATAATCACTAAAAAAGCCAAACAAATTAAAGCGTGAACGTTTACACAAGGTTCCCGTCGTGAAGGAATGTCCCATGGAGACAGCACTACGGAATGTAATAAAAACAAAACGCAAGGAAGGGTCTCACAGCTTTATATTTAATAATCAGTCATGCTTGTGTCGAAGCTTGATGCAAGGCGTAAGGCGTTAAGTCCAAACTCTAATCTCCGAAATTAGCCCAGAAGTCAACGTCGTCCTCTGTTTCCTCGGTTACCTCATTGGCATCTTTGTTTTCATCCTTCTCCTCCACGAATGAATCTAATTTCGGCAGCTCTTTCAGCCTGGGATTGCCTTCTCTTATATCTTCCTCAGGCGTGCTATCCACAGACCCTTCCATGCTCCATCTATCGTTTCTTCTTTCCCTCGACTTCTCCCTCGATCGACTTCTGGAATAAGAATGCGTCGATAAATTAGGGGAGCTTCCAAATCTTCCGAAATTCTCTTTATCGTTCATTTTTCTAAATTCTTCCTCTTCGAGTGAAGTGAACATTTTTAACTCTTCGTCGCGTGACGCTTTCGAATCCCTAGATGAGTTAGAAGACGATGAATGACGTTTTCTGAAACTCCTGCGTCGCCCGCTCGGGTCGTTTCGTTGCAATGGACGAAATTTTATCCCGTCAAGTGATCTTAAACAAAATAACAATAAATATGTGAGTCCTATTAACATACACTTAATGTTATGACTCCATGGAGTAAATGACTCGCTGATCTCTACGCGTGCTTAGGTGCTGATAAATACGCGTTCACTAGGATGAAAACAAATATGTAACTAATATTAAATGGGCGATGTCACTCAGATAGCATGCTCTCCAAGATCAATACATATTAACCTTAAAAAGTCTTCGCTGTAGGCAGTGTTGTCCCTGTCAGCATCATATGATTGGAAATGTATTTCGGGTAACTTTTTTCTTGACGGACTTATGGGTTTATAATGCCAAGATAGCTTTTCTTTATTTTCAATGGCCGCATTTAGATCTTCTTCATTATCGATTACATTGTCTGAAACGTTCGATTCCAAAGTATTTTGTGGAGTACTCAATCTGTTTCTTGATCCTATGCTGAACGACTCTGAAGTATTTGACATGATTGTTTTCGTCTTGGTCGGCGTGTATCTATCCATTCTATAGTCTCCATTAGCTTGTGAGCTTTCGTCGACAGAATCTTGGCCGAAACTAGAGATTTTCGTTGAAAACAAAATAGCAGCTGAACGTGTTTGTCCATAATACTTTATTGCGGCCGATTTCAGTGACCCCTTTTCGTCTTCGATCAAAGAAAGATACCCTTGGCCACATTCTTTGATCCAGTCCTGGGGTGATGATCCATTGGACTGTCTATGAAGAAGCCTGGTATAATATTCGACGAGGTCTTGAAAGTAAGGTTCATCGTCTGGCACGATACCTCTGATTATATGCTTCAAGCATTCTATGGTATCGTTAACTCCCGCATACGTTATCACAATCGATAACATAAGACCCATTATCTTTGACACGGACTACAGGGGTGGGTTGGATGTAGTTCGTGTTAGTGACAGGGAGCGGGACGCGGCGGTGTAACGCCGGGGCAAGACATGAACAACTGAAAATTAAAATGCTATTCTTGCCAGTTTAGTGTCCACATTTAGAATAAGATTTTGGCCGTGTGGCCAGACTCCGCTGCGTTTATGTCTCGTTTAATGTCGATTTTCAAGGTCCCCCGGACCGGCTTGCGATCGTGACAATGAATTTGATAGATCTAGAGTGATTAGTTACGAATTAAAAGTTTTTTTTTTAACATGGTTGAAATATGAATTAAATGTACACATATGATAGTTTCACAGTTAGGTTGCTATTAATACTATTGGCTATAAATAATACTTCCTTTATTCTTTTTAATTCATATGGATATGTAACAAATGAACTGAACATTACTTGCAATGAAAATTAAAAAGACTTAACAATAAATAATATCTGTGATAGTAACAGTAATAAATAAAGCTTAACAATAATTTTCTTACTAAAAAAATATTTAACAGCTGTATTAAAGAGTGAAACAATTTTGTTTTTGCAGATACGTAATACCTAATAATTCGTGCATTTTTCGGAAACGCAGTGTTGATCAGAGACAAATATTTATTTCGATACTATACAACGCCCGCTGTAATCTGACATTGAAATCCGACATCGCAATCCCAAAAATAGTGATTACAATAACACGGCCAACGTGAGTCAGCGACCTCAAGCGGAATTTATGAAACAAGTATGCGAAAGTTGCCATTTAATCGATCATAGCGAATTAAGACGATTGAACTCTTGATTGAAGGGCATTAATTTAAAAGATATACAAAAATTTTACCAATACATATGTCTTATACAAACAAACATCTGTGTGACATATTTGTATGAGACAGTTTGTAGAAATTACATACATTACTTCACGTATTTGATTTTTCGTTGTAGTAATTCTACAGTTTTGTTTTGTATTGTTATACTAGATTGATATTTTTGTAGTATATTTAATACGTAATTTTTATGGAATTTTTTAACTGCATATAATAAATATAAAAAGATGAAATCATAAAAGCGATTAAAAAGACTAGTCATTTATTTATTATAACAGTAATGGAGCAGTTAATATAGAAATGATTGCATCTGGCAACACTTTTGCGCACGCGACTTTTAAAAGATATGACATTTAGCGTCGCGCTTACACAGAAAAACATTGGCCATTTGTTGAAACAATGCCAATGATTTTATTGCCAAGCCTACAATCGTATGCGACAACTGTATAACCAGAGAATTCTTTAAATGTTATATCTAAAAGGTTATAAAAGTTTTCGGAAGTAAGGAAATGATAAGTGCACGAATTGCTTTAAACAAATTTTTACAAGTCCTATGGAAAGGTTAAGTTAGTGTAAATATGAGGAACAGATGGTACGAAAATTTTATACAATGCAAGCCTGCTACGTAATAAGCACATCATCTTAAGTCGAGTTAACGTCGTACCATTTTTTTTAATTTTACAATTTCGTCCGTGAAAGGGAAACTGCTTTGTGGATGAACTCGTGTAGCTGATCTTTCAAACCCTTAAATCGCCAACAACTTTTAACTTAACCAACACAGCGAGTTGGTTACGTTACAATATCGTTTTTTTTTTTATCGGTCGTCGACTAACACTTCACCTGGAATTCACCTGATATGTACACTAGATCTACCCGATCCGTCAATTTGACGGAGCAACATAAAAAATCGTATATTAATATTCGTTTGACTTTTTAATTTTTTTATACGCAACATTTTTTATTAATTTTATTGCAAAACGGAAAATAGGAATACGATAATACACAAAATTGCTACAGAGTCGTAAAGAAAACTATAAAAATGTGTCGGCAAATCTAATATTAAGTAGTAATGAGTTATGTAGACCATAAGCGTATTCGTTTAGAATACTTCTGGCTTTTTTTTATACTTAGGTCGAGGAAATGACTCCACTCCACTTTATGTTAAGTGGAAGTGGAGTCCAAATGCGAAGACGGCTAGTGCCACAAAAAGTTGTTGCATCAGCCACCCTCAACCTCGCGACCGGCGAGGTGCTTCTTCGCGCCTCGCGCAAAAGACCCATAGCTTATATGAAGGAAACACACGAGCTGGGAGGGAGTTCCATTTAGGTATAGTGCGACGATAGAAGGAAGCTCTTTCATCTACGGAGGAACACTATGGCTGTTACAGCGGCGTATACATGAAAGCATTGCTTCATTCGTTTGTGAAACTCTATTATCATTTCCGCTCGACGCGTAGTACACCGATCTACTGGATTCGGTGCTGCTTCAGCGCCATAATTTAATTCATCGCAATCGAACGGCTCCGCATAGGAGCGATCTAAATGCAGCGCGCCGCTGACGTAGTGCTGACGCGGCCAGATGGCACCGTGCGAAAAGCGCCGGTTGCTGTGCTGCAATTGCGTACGCGATGTGTTGCCAGTTCTGTTTCCATTTCCTTTTCTTTTCGTATGTCTCCGTGGCGCGGCACATAATATGGAGATGAAGGATTCGACTTCCGAAAAATTAGTACTGGAGTTTGATAATGTTGTTTTTTTTTTTTCGAATACGCGGGGCTAACTAGCACCATTAATGTGTGCCGCCGTAACAGCATAGCTATGTTCCTGCAGCGGCTAGCCACAACCTTCAACTTTACTCCGCGATAAATGTATTGCTATTCAAGCAATATCTATTTCAGTGGTATTCACGGCGACCACGTTTCACCATCTATGGCCTCATTGTCATTTACCTACTACTAATGTTTGATAGCGCTACAACTCTTTGTGGGTTTTGGCATCCTCTATAATTAATTTAATACTTTGCACTCGAGGCTTTTTTCGCTTGCTTGCACGGAGCAGCAACTCGAGACGATTTTAGCCAAATTCGGCAAACACTTTATAAGTACTTGAGAAACATTTTAAAACAAACAAACGTATAAATAATAACTAAATCGAGCTAAGATTTGGCTACAATGTAACTGTAACAGGCTTTGCAGCCTAGATCACGAAATTACTTCCGAGAAAACTAGCTTATCGCACATTGCAAGTAAGGAGATCCAGTTACAAAAGACCATAGCAGACCGTCGTAGCAGCGTAGCTCGATTTAGTTTAAAAACACACGGGTCACTTCGAATCGGCCGGACGCCGTATCGGCGCCGCTAGAGTGCAAAGGGTTAACATCAGGTAAAACTGTGGTCAAGATCGCAGATAAAAAAATTCTGTTCATTAGTCTGGACTATGGGACCTATTCGATGTGCTAAAGTATCGAATTCGTTGATATTTTTTTTTATTTAATTTTATATTATTCTATATACGTATAGCCATACGTTATGAATTTTTGAAGTTGCAACATATGGGATATGCTATATATATAATCTGTTTTGTGTTAATTTTAATTAAACGGATTATTATCAATTTCGAAAAGTATTAACAATGAAAAAAAATGAAATAAAATAAACATATTTTTTGACAGTGTTAGTTATAAATCGGATATTTACAGAAGTAAAAGATTCCAAAATTGATTAAAAGACTATCTAATCGAATGTAAACTTTTTTTTTAATTAACTAAATGTAAATATTCCATGGCCTGGGGAGAATTTGTTATGTTGGCAACATTGCGTGGGCGTCTGCCTCGGGTCGGCGCACAACTAAGAATTTTTCTTGATCGACTTTTTTTTATATTTCGTAATTTATTAGTCATATTATAGGCTATTATTAAACGCCGTTCTCTTGGCGATTTTTAAGAAAAATAAAGAGAGGAACAATTAATTCTTTGCTTTTGGATTACATACACTTTTCATTGACATTTTTTTTTTATACATTTTTTTATTACGTAACAATTTTGCTTTTGTTTTATTCAAATATCTGTTTAAAACGTTTAACTATTGTGTTATAAAAATCAGTATTTATGTTTGTATTTTATGTATTTTTTAAAAGTAACAGGATGTTGTTTCTTCGTTAAAATTATGATTGAATGGACATGAATTACTACAATTAATCAATGATTTTTATCGGTTACGAGCTAACACTTGACTTGGATTTCACCTTATGCTAAACGACAATAAGGTCGTAGAAAGTAAAGCGTGTTGGTGCAGAATACTTTTGGCTGTCACTTGTATGACTACCGGAATACAGCAATGCTGTTATGGCGGCAGATTGACATTGAGAGTGGTAGCTAACTATGCTCTTGTGACCCGGGAACCGAACCCGGGACCCCCACGTTACTAGGCAAGCGTATGGACCACTGCGTCACGGAGACAGACGTGGTTACGTTCAAAACTACAAATAGAAATATTGTCTATCGTACAATTATTTTTACATTCGATCCAAAAAGGTGAGTGTTTCATCTATCGAATCCTAGCTTCCGATCATTTGAAATTATTTTGTCTATCGGTTTGTTTTATATTCTTATATAAGGTTAACATTAGCAAGTACGCGTTGGAGCTCGCGCGCGGACATTCGCCGCGTTATAGCCGTGGACACGTACGCGTAGTGCGCTTGGAATAGTTTTCTTTTGTTCATAAATATGTAAACGAATTGATTAATTACTTCGGTAATTTTTCAATTATTATCTTTGTCAGATCGACACAAACGTGCACCCCGTTGCGTGCGAGTTAATTACCCACTTTGTGTTCCCACAACTAATCATTCTCTTTCGAATGAACAGAATAGAATAGAATAGAATAGCGTTTATTGCATAACGAGAACAAAATAAAATACACACGAAACAAAATCAAAAGAAAGTAACCTTAACAAATAGAGCGAAGTAGAAGAATATGTTAGCAGTGCAAAAGGCGGTCTTACTGCTGAAAGCAGTCTCTTCCGGACAACCTATATAAGTGGTAAAGCTACTACTACCATAATCTGTAAGTGGCGATACTTATATATCATGTAAAGATCAAAAAATTATATAAATATATATATATATACATCTGTGAGACTAACTTTTAACAATATTTTCATGTATATTATTACGAGAATTTTGTTTATTTTAATTAAACCAGTTAACTGTGCGGGGATCATTTTAAAATTTCTACATTTTCATATATTGAAAAAACTAAACGACCGAATATCATAGTCGTGTTATTTCTACATAATATTCTTTAAATAAACTGTCAATCGTATTAAATTGACTATGTATCTCTTTCGTGGATCGTAGCGTTATAACGGTGACGTATATATACGTCGCATAAATCGTAAAATACATTTTTCTTTTTTTTTTATCGATTATAGCCAAAAATTGTTCTCGACTTCACGTGATGTGAAGTGACAATGACGCCGCGGACGGTGGATGCGCGCTCGCCCAGAATACTTCTGGCGTTCACATGGATGTCTGAAAACAGTACTGCTGTTATGACGGCAGATGGAGGTTGAGGGTGTTAGCTGGTCGGGAGAGTTAGAAAAGCTCTGCTACCATCCAAACTACATAACACCCGTGGTCCGGAGATCGAACCCTGATCCACCGCGTTATAAGACATAACGATTAAACCACTGCGCCAGACAGCCGTTGTTATATTCATGAAGGACAGTTCTCATTTTGTCGGGCGGTTATAAAATTTCTTTTTCATTATTACTGAGCTTTTAAATGGGTACTTCACCCGAATCTACCTCTATCTCCCTCTCGTGCATGCAAAATCTCGTGGCGTCCTTGCCTTTGTAGTGAAAGTGACCGCGCGCGGGGGGCCCGGGCGGGACGCGCCGTAACCCGACACCGCGTGACGTCACGCGTGCCGTGCGCACGAGCGGACGGCACCATGCAACAAGGCACCAAGAGCGACCGACGCCACAGACAATTGCATCCGTTATCGATAACTTATTAAATGCGTAACTGAACAATTCGTTAATTCTAATGTTGAATCAATCAACTAAATCGTTATGAGACGTGACCGGTTCAGTAATTATGATGAAACGGTTAAAAATTTGCTTTTTCAATAAAATTATTATTGCTATGAGTTGAAATGGTTCGACGACTTGATTAGGACGACGGGGAGTCGCTGGATGAGGAAAGCAGAGGACAGCATATGGTGGAAGGTATTCGGGAAGGCCTATGTCCAGCATTGGACTGACTTAGGTTGGTAATAATGTCATTAAAAACAATGTTAATACATCTTTGTGTTATAAAATCTCATTTTCTTTGTATCACATAGGTTTCCCCGTGTATTACACACCTACACACAGTTCATTCAACGTAGCCTTCATTAATAAAAAAAAAATGTTTTCGCGGGAGGCGGTTGAATGGATGCGCGATTCTTTTAATAGTACAACTTAGCACTAGCGTAGTGCCCCGGTTTCGCGCGGGTGGATATTTATTATGTGCGCAAAGCCGTTTCGAACATTAAATTGTTATTCAGATTTATAGGTACACTAAAAAAAATAATGAAGCCAGTTTATATTATAGTCTGAAAATAGCAAGCAAATATTTTTAATTTTATTATCTTTTATTTATTGGGGAATTGTTTAATCTTTATATTTGTTATTAAATGATTGATATTTTTAATGATTTATAAGATATGTAATAGTTTAAGAATATATTTAAGTAAGGTACAATAATAATTTATTTTCCATTAATCTTTTCAGATTAGAGATGAAATGATGAAATTTAAGGAACGACATTGGTTTAAAAAATATTTTAAACAAATATTATAGAGTGAATGATTAAAATTATAACATAATTACATTCCACGACATTACCAAAACCAGTACAAGTTCATAGAAACCATCAAAAAAAATCAGTAAAACCGCTATTTGTTAAAAATCAAATCACACCTAGAGCAATTTTGGAGATAGTAAAATTATATTTTCATATTGCAGATAAAAAATAAAATATTTATTCTTAACCAAGGTAACACGTTACGCTTATAAGTCAAAGACCGTATATTTCCCGATCGAGGTTAATGTATCTCGGATGAAGTCGTTCATGCTTTATATCGTTTAATTCGCACGAAGGCGCCGCTCGCCGGCTGCCGCGAAAACATCGCGTCGCGTCTTCGTTTCCCGCCAAAATTTCGGCAGCCATCTTATTTTTTTTTTAAGGTAGATTAAACAAACGAGCGAGCGCTTCACTTGATGAAAAGTGATCACTGGCGTCTCAAGACATCAGCAACGGTCGAGGTGCCATCTTTGTTTATTTTACGCACGCTCTCTCATTTAATACGAAATTTGGCTTTTTTATTTTCTATTATGAAAACGCTATACAAATCAAAAATATATTCAGATTTAATTTTGGAAAGAAGGAAATACATTTTTTTTAATACTTTTATACAGTAAGGTAGCAAAGAAGTTACGACTGTTAGCAAACAGTTACTGTAGCCATCAAGAGAAATCAAGAGCTCCGAAAATATCTAATACAAACGTTCAAAATAATAACTCACTTCTGACTTTTGCACGAAAACTGTTAAACATAATGAATGTGATCTTTTCCCGGAAATTGCTACTACTGTTACACAAGAATTGAACCATTTTTTATGCTATGTCAGCATTGAATAATAAATTATACCAACTTTTTTCTAGTGTGCATAAGACTTCAATCTTTTAATTTTTTTACGAAATAATATTATTTATTTAAAATATATATCTTATTTTACTTGTTGTATTTATACATTTGCCATTTACTAGCCGCGCCATGTTGGTAATTTAATTTCAAGTCACGCTGTCAAATTTCCGCGAGAGATCGTAGAATTATTTTAGATAATCAATTAATTTTGAATTCCAAACAGCAAACATGAAAGGGTGACATGAATCTGTATTATTACACGGGGAATAGACCATTATTGAACGGCATAATAGAATTGGCGCGCTGTCAAATACTAAACGTCAATCTGTCAAGCGGCTATCCGCGCTAGGTATTCTTGAATCCGCCAAAAGTTTTCGCATATAGAATCTTTATGTCAACGACATTTTTCACGGGCGACCTTCATGCAAGTGTTATAAACAATATTAATACGAATGCCATGCACTCCATGGTAATGGAAAACCAGCGGCATGTCATATAAAATGTGAAAAAAAAA
>DWQX01006538.1:0-11219 GCA_018245475.1 Pharmacophagus antenor | reverse complement strand
GATCGCGTAGCTGTTCGTAAACCACTGTTACGACCACAAAACAAAAAGAAACGTCTGCAGTGGGCTCTTACTCATCGGTATTGGACTGAAGAAGACTTTAAAAAAGTTCTTTGGACTGATGAATGAAGTTCGAAATACTCGGTTCGAAAAGAAGAGTTTTTGTACGTCGTAGTGCCAGATGTTGCCAGAGACTCCCTGCGGCCTCATTATCCCGTGCGTGGTAGTAGTGTTAGCTCATTGGTGATGAAAAATCATAAGATAATCCTTAAGCGTCGGGTGCAATGTCGTGTTGTGTAAAGATTCTTACTAGCAGGGGCGTACTTGCAGGGCTATGCCGAGCAACTTATATATGCATATACGTAAAAAAATATTAACACATAACGTGATTTACGTAGACTTTGCAATTACGATTTATATATTTTAGTGCACCATATTGCTTAAATGAGATATGTCGGGCTTTTGGGCTTGGATGGGAGTACCGCCATTGCTTTACTGGTATCCCTTTCTAATGAGTGGAACGACTCGCTAACGTCCAACTCTTAGTCTGATCGTCTCGTAGTAAAAAGAGAGATTTTTTATATCGATTTTTAAAGAAAACCGTATATTGTTGCAGGAACGTCATCACGGGCGAGCACTACCGCTTCGTCTCAATGCTCACAGCTCGAAGTTCGTATATTGCCGCATTCTTCATAATGCTTGTATTTGTAAGTATTTCACTAAAACTGTTTATTAAAAACACAAAGAAACTGTAATAATGTACCGTTTACAATTCATTTTATCAGTTCAGAGGTCCCCTATATATATTTCGTTAAAATATTCAGTCGTTAATAAAATACTAGTAAGTATCCATCCACAAAAGTTTAGTTACATTTTTTAAATATGTAGTTGATAGTGATGGATTCCCGTTGTTATTACAGTTTTTATATTAATTCATTAATTAAATTTAATAATTTAATTTAGTTTTCTATGAGAAACTAGGAATTGACTTTAATTATTTGTCACATGAAATATTTTATTACACGTAATTAAAAGTTTTTGAAAATATTGATGATAATCGGATTGAAAACTATAAATCAATGTTTATTTTTAGCAAAAAATATCAATAATAGTGAAAAATAATTTACTAAAATCCCCTTTATAAGCTCGATGTCGTGCTGTCAACCCGTAACATCTGCTGAAGATGTCACGTGTGGTGGTGAAACTCATCGAGATTGCCTTTTGGTCGTAGTATTTGCGTTAAAAAAAAACGGAAAATAGCAAATGATTTTTTTAATGAGTTATGGGGTTTCGCAAATTAATGAATTATAGAAAAATATATTTCTTTTTGCAGTGAGTAATACAGGTAAAATATTAAGGTGAAAGTTTTATGTGCAAGTCTTAACGATAAAGTGTAGGAACATTTAGGCTAAATATACTTGTACTGCCATCTATCGTCAATTATAGATTTTGTAGGACATAGCATAAAAGTATTTTTCTCATAAGTTAAACCTCTATCCTGTAGATGGAGCTGTATTTTTTAGAAACTTGGTATGATTCATTTTTAACATGTAATACCCGGCCAGATTTACAGTGGCCAGATACAGCGTTAAGTGGTGGAAAGCTATAAACGCTAAAACCTTTATAAAAACATACATATAAACGATAATTTTTTCAAAGGTTATTGTTATTAATTAACTCTTACATTATTTATTCATATTTATTATTTGGAAGATTATGAGATAAACAATTTCCTACTATCGAACAAAATATACCACTATGATTTTTTTAACAATTAAATAAAATTGTTATTCATATTAATGTGTAAATAATATTTAAAATGCGTTTTTTATATAGTTTGTTATTCGATTAAGCTAATCTTATAATTTATAATACCTTGCTGTTGAAGCCCGTTTCTTTGAGTGTTGTAATTTATTTATTTAACATTAAGATAAATTCCCGTACAGTAAGTGTACCATCTACTAAAAGATTAAAAATTTAATCGAAATTTTAACCTCCCGTTAAGGGTCGGATTTCAAAAATCCCTCTTCTTCTTACTGCACATCTACTCACCACAAAAAACATGTCTTCCGAATTTCATGTCTCTAGGGCCAGCAGTTTAAGCTGTGTGTTGATGTATAGGTCAGTCAGTCGGTCCAGTCAGGACTGAATTTTATAAGTAGAGATGTCAGTCATAACTTTAACGTAAAAATAAAATGTTCTATGCCATATGTGGGTAGAGTATGGTACGGTGTAATAGATCAATTAATTGGTAACGCAAGGCGCGGTCCCTCCGTAGCGCTACTAAAATCAGGACTCTTCCCGAGTTACAGTTATTGCTCTTTTACAGCCCTTTCAAAGTTTATTACGGTTCCAAATTCCACCTTTAAGTAGGGCGTCTATACCTACGTAGCCGGCCCAATGTCTGATTTCAAAAACTTGTAGATATCAGTATTTCTAATTAAAGACACGCGTCTTTTTGTAAGGATTTTATTAGGATAGGTAATTAGGATAAATTTTGTGCAAAGTTATATTTTTATATAATTCTAGCCGACTGTGGCTCATTAGTTGTAATACATTAAATTAATTTTGTACTTGTCTTACTAATACTAATTACTTAATACTAATACTTAGCGAAGAGGAACAGTGAAATCCTTTTATTTTGCTGTAGGAACATACGTAATATTGATAATTTATTAAAGATGTTGACTTAGTTTTTTAAGGTGTACTGAAATAGTATATCTGAGCCGTGCGTTAGCAGGCACAATTTCATATATCACATTACATTTTATTAAATAAAAAGTAGACGTATTATCACAGTAATCCTATATTCGTATGATGTCACGACGTAAACGAATTGCATTAATCAATTGTCAAACGGCGAATATATTGTCTAACCTATAGTTGTTCTTATATATATAGAGGTTCTAGCCATGTCCGATGCATTGTTCAACCTCTGAAAAATGGAGGGACCTTAATATATGCCGTTTATAATCGACATATAGTTTTAGCGGTCTTGACGTGAGAATAACAAATTATGAAGTACAATAAAATAGAGTAATCTTTATTATCAGGAAATAAATAAACAGGACATTTTTACCATTGGTCCATACATTAGAAAAAATCTGTATTATTAATAACTGTAATCTTACACATGAAAAGTTTCAATATATTTGTGCAATCACATTTTTGTTTAATTGAAAGTCTTTATGGGCCTTGTAACAAATTTATTGTTTGAAAATGCTAACTGTTAACACAATGTTCCAATAAACTGGAACAATAGGGGCACAAAATATTTTATGTCGGTATTTTGTCACTATATTGTTCAATTACAACTGTCTGAGCATATCAGGTAATAACAGCCAAGGAAAGAATCTTAGTTTTAAAGTAAGGAAGTTATAAAATATTGTTTTCTCATTACATCATACATACATTAAGAAGTTTAAACAATACATTGTTTGTAGATAATGACGTATTTAGATATTTATGTTTTTATTTTATTATTGTATGTTTTTTTCGGTACTTACGTATTAACGTAACCGCAGCTACAGACAAAATAACCTAACTATTCTTATTATTAATTCGGTGGAAATAAGTTAGATTAAGATATTATTAGGTGTAGATTGGCGGCACCTGAAATCTGCCAAATCTATATCTTATATTAAATTGTATACAATGTAAAATAAGATACCGTATATATGTTATTTCATATTGTTTTGATTTACATATTTTTTGATGTCAAATGCTTTATTTATAATAAAATTATAAACCAATTAAATTAACAGTTTACAAAGTAATAAAAGGTTTAACTAAGTTATTTCGTCGTTTTCGAACCGTAAAGCTAGCTTGTTACGTTTTTCAAAGATTGTAAAGGATATTTTTTAACATAATTTTATAAATAGTAATAATGATGTTATGTGCTAACGTTGGACCTCGACTTCACCTGAAGTTAAGTGACAATAAGGCCGTGGATTGTGAAGCGCGTTCGCATATTATACTTTTGGTTTTCACTGACACTTGAAACAAGCAATGCCGTTATGGCGGCAGATTGACATTGAGGTTGGTAGCCAGGCGGGTTCGAAAAACACCTAGTATCATTAAAATTTCACAAATCTTGTGGCTATAAAATATATATTTAACAAAGCAGTTGGCATTCATTAATGCTGCTTATAACTACACACAAAGATGGCATTTTCCTAGTCTACAATAAGAGTCCTGTTATAATAGCTGTAATATCTTATGTTAGTGGCACGGCGAGGCGGGGCGGGCGGCCGCGGTGCAACGCGACCGTTCGCTCCTGTTTACGGCTCGTGTAAAAAACGAACAATTTCCCGGTGGCCTGACTGCGCACGGCCCATTGCGCGGTGAACGTTGCATCACTGTAATACGCTCCGTCGGGCTGCCACAGTTTTGTAGCGGTACTATGGTTCACGTACTACCTTACTTTCGGGCTTGTACCGTAGTACTACAATGTCTAAACATGACATTAAAAAAAAATATAGGAAAATATTTTTTTTTTATGTGGATGCGTATATAAGTGTATGGGCTTGCCCTCAGGGACGCTACTGTTTTCTAGCATAACTCTCTATTTCAAACTGCTGCAGAACCTAAGAAGAGATCCAACGAAATTTATACTAATTTACAAATTTTGTGTATTTAAAACGTTATTTAACTCGAATAAAAATTTTTAACAACATCAATTCAGCCCCTTGGTGTAATGGTACTTCATGGTGTAAGAGGTATACTTTGTCTCTTACACCAGGGGTCGCGAGTGCGATTACCGTCCACATTAGTTCAAAAAGTAATGATATGAAAAAGTTTTTTTTATAAATATTTACGTGTTTATCATTTATTTTTTATAATTATTTCTGATGCTACAGGTTCTGTTAAACTATCAGGGTATTTTGACAACAATAATACCCGAGTCATAAGTATAAAAACGTCTCTGTTTTTGATATATTTATCAATTGTACGTTGTCATAATTAGTTTTGAACATTTTTGTCTTACCTAACTTAATTATGTTGCAACATTTTATAATTACATCTCGTAAGATGTTAAACAGTCATTTATCACTTGCAATTAAAAGAGGTTCGTATTATCTGTTAGAGAGGCCTATCGTTTATTGGTGTGAATTATATAAACACGTTTAAGAATAAAGTAATTGCACACACAAAACGCAACTATCCCTAAATAAAAGATAAAACTGTTTCATTTGTCGACGATTAATTCCATTATTTTATTTATGTATTATTGTTTTAATTTCTTAAGGTGTACATGAAAATACTACGACATCGACTTGGTAACTGAAATTTTCCCACCCTATGTTGCCATGTTGCTTTAGCTCCTTATTCATTTTTTTAATATGCAAATTAAACTCACTTCTGTTGAAATTATTATGTTTAAAAAAAAGATTTTTATAGCATTTGGTAATGTTGAATAATGTTTTGTTTCTGATGTTGTTTCACCAAATGCATCCTAAAATTTCTTGCAGATTCGTAAAGGTGTAGGGTGTTTATTTCAAAGGCCGCTATCAATCTTTTCACCACATCATTTGCTCCCTACATCGCTTCACTGTGATTGAATTTCATTAATGAAACGCTTAGCGCAGATTGAATCCATTTAAGTAAGAGCTCGATGGGCCTTTTCAAATGTTTTCTTATATAAATTGTTTTATTTGTATAATTTTTTATGTGTACGAGAATGCAGGTTTATATGTTTGTTTATTAATTAAATAAATTGAATTTTATATTTGATAAAGTTTTTGAAGAATTATTATAGAAACTGCCAAGCTGTCCGACTAACGATTGCTCTTCCACCATTGTTCATTTGTTTATACATATTTCTCCAATAGTATACATTACTTAACAGACTGACATTGTAGAATAGATGTTTCTTTAATAAATATTATCTCTGAGTGTGGTAATTTTTTTATTTATTATGAAAATCAATACCACTACAGTATATGTACTAATTTTCGAGTCAAACATAGGATGGTGGGAGGGTGATATTTCCATCTTATTTTTAAGGATACTTTGTAATTCGACAAACTGCTTGTTACTTAATCTATAACCCATTACAAAATGGCCTCATCTTAAATAAGTATGTTATTTTATTTACCATAAAGTATTTATTTATTATTCTATTCTGACATTATCATTGCATTGACATGGTTCTATTTATTACAGACGGTGTCAATTTCGATGCTACTTCGATATGCTCATCACCAGATCTTCGTTTTTATAGGTAAGTCAAAGTTTTTATTTATATAATTATTTTGTTACTATAAAAGGTCTGCAAAGCTATCTATCTATATAATGCTGCTTTCGTGTAACTCGTAGTTACGGAAATTAGTTGTGATAAACATTATGTCAATTTATTTATTTTCATGATGATCGTCCTTAAGTACATATGAAATTTTTAATAGGTTTATAAGAATAAAGAGAAATTAAAAAATAAAATGTGATCCCCATAGCCTCTATATAAGAAATGAAAGGAATTCGCTGTGTCTGCTTATAATATATGATCTACAACATAGAACAAAACGATGAAATCAAATCATCTATAAACAAATTGTGCAAAATACCCTATAATAGTGTAGTTCATCGCTTTGAAGCAAATAGCTCATTTTAGATTGGCATTGTATATCTCGAAAGTACATATACACGGTTGAGAGAACTGACAAAATTCACAAAGAAAAAGGCGCAAATTGATCTCCATTTAAAAAAACATTTTGAGTTTGAATGATATAAATTGTAGTTAGGAAAAAAGTCAATAATCTTAACTAAAGAATTGAAGAATAGTTCTTTTTCCAAAGAGATCGTAGGTAAGCTCTATCTCGATTGAGAATCAATAATAAGTAACATAAGCTGATTCTGTAATGAATAATAGCATTCTTACCAAAATTTCACACAATGTTAAGTAACAATTAGGCTTTAGAGTGGTGAGGCGTGTTTGCTCAGAGTACTCTGACTTACATATGATGATGTCGATTTTATTGGCGCAAGTTCGGGACACAAATTTGTCGCGCTGCTCAATAATGTTACTAATTAAAACGCTTTTAGTTTTTCTTTTTTTTATTAACCATTGGCTAGAACTTGAGCTCAGTTTCACATAATGTTACTTGATATGGTTGAAACTTTTAATTGCTTATCGAAAATTAATTTTGACCATGTACTAATAACTTATAAAAAATTATAAATCTGATTTTGCACCTTGATTCAAACAGAAAGAAAATTACTCCACCAATCCGTGTGGCTTAAATTACGCGGTTCTTTATTATAGACTCAAACGATGTTCATTCGAGTTATTATAGATTGTTGAAATGAATTTCTGTAAAAATTTCCTCGACTTCTGAGCCGGCTCAGCGGCAATCTGTTTGTAATAACAATAATTGCGAATTGCGCCCGTGGCCATCCCTACCTCACCCTCCGTTTGTTGCTAAAAAAAAAATAACAGGTCGGATTTACCTAGCACGCCACCCCCCTACCACTTTGATCCGTTGAAAATTAGCCAGATAGAGATAATTTGTTTCTTTCCGTATTTGCTTCGTTCCGCTACTTACTGCTTCAAATTATCGTACTTTTTTCACATCTCGATTTTTTCCTTATTGTTGTTATTGCCAACATTGAGTAATCAATTCAGATGAGTTTGAAATGTTTGTAGCAAAATTGTTAGGTTAAGGTGTTTTACACTCAGATAACTTTGACTCCCACACAGATACATGATTTGAAAATTCTTTTATTATACATGTTTAACAATTATTTAAATTGATATACGAAAAGAGATAACATTATTTCTAAAGTAAACTATTAAATTCTCACTATCTAATATTATATACCGATAAATGTATAAATATTGTAATAATTGATAATATACTCTGCTTTTTGTGGAATCTTACAATTTATTTCTATATCTCTGGTGCATACTTTTTAGCAACTGTTTTATTTAAAACTTTCCATACTGCAACAATTTCAAGTTTTATTATATACTTTGTACGACACATGACAGAGGACAGGTCTCAAAAGCGTTTAGCGGATTACCTTTTGTGAGCGATTTCATATTGAACTATACTCGGAGACGCTTTTGTAGGCGACGATACTATTGAATGTGGAAAAATCTTTGGTATTTAGGAATCAGTAACAGCTCGTATTTCCTTTTTAATACACTTATATTAAATATACCTTTACACACTTACACATACTTGGACCCATTCCTTTTAAGTCTTCCGAATCAAGTCACGTCAATGATTTCACTGGGGACTAGTATCACTGTCTGTTACTTGAATGGCTGAATATTTTAATAATACGACATATTTTCGAACTATTCGCCTGCTTCAGGGGGCGTTTAATTTTTTATTTTATATTGAAATTTATCCTCCTCCGACATGTTTAACCCAGTATATCGACACAGAGAATAAAGTTTCATTAAAATTTTAATCCTTCTCCGCCTTACACCCCCATTCAATGTGGAACTTCGAAAAACCTTTTTGTTTATGGATTCCTACACCTCAAAAAGAACATATTTCAAATTTAACGTCTCTAGGTCCGACGGTTGAGGCTGTGATTTTATATATATGTCAGATAGTCAGTGAACCAGTTAGGACTTTTATTTTATGCGTGTAGATGAATGTAAAAAGGAATAGCAAAATGAGTTCCAAAGTCAGGCCGAATTGTGATATTTTATTTAAAAAAAATATTAAAGTCTAACATTAACACTTATAAACATTTTACACAACATATTGAAATTAAAATAAAAATAAACTCAACAATATTTATGAATACATTTAAAATCAAAATTCCCTATTTTCCCATTCCTAAGGTAAAATTACTTTTTATTTTATAGGGAAATGTTTTGGACCATGAGATAAAATCGCACTGTTTCTATAGATAAATGATGTCTCAAAATGTTTTTCGTTTTTGAATTGACCACTACGCGTCAACCGCAGGTAGTAAGGGTAGGGTAGTGGTCTCAATCGCTTGGCCGGTTTCTTAAGTTTAGTAGGTATGAATCGTTTCACGGGACCGCAGCGCGCGTTTTGCGTGTGAGCGTTTTATAAAAACAACGATTCCTGCACTGTTGTTCGTCGTCTCTACAGGACACATTTTAATTTAACAAGCTTAAAATGTGCGAAGTGCCAATTTAATTAAGCATTGGGTGTGCAAGTTTGAAGAGACTGGGAATACAATGCCGGATAAATTGTCTGGGCGCAAAAGAACATCAAGTACGAGCATGAACTGGTTGTGCGATGAATCGATTTCTACTTAAACGGTCACGTGAATAAACAAAATTGCAGATAGTGGGCTTCCGTGGATCCGCTAGAACCGCATCAGAAGCCATTGCACTCGCCAACAGTTATTGTTTGGGCAGCCATATCAAATCAAAGAATTATCGGTCCTTATTTTTTTGAGGATGACCGAGGTCGAACTCAGATTGTTAATTCTGATCGATATGCTATATGATCCGGATTTTTTTAGCTACAGAAATGCAAAACCAGGACGGCTACAACCGCCACTTCTCATGTTACAAATGTCTCATTAGTTACTCTTCACGATTTATTCCCTGGAAGAGTGATAAGCCGCCGAGGAGACATCAACTGGCCACCGAGGAGCCCTGATTTAACGCGTACTGATTTTTTCCTATGGGGCTACCTAAAAAGTATAGATTACAATCCATTGCCATCCATCCTGAATGTTTTGAAGCAAATAATCACTGAAGAAATCAACTCTATTTCGAGAGCGATGCTCCAGCAAATGTTTGAACATCTTAGATCCAGGTGAAATGAGTGTTAAGAAGCGAACAGTTGTTTTTCATAAATATACTTCAAGAACTGCTACTTAATTAACAATAAATAAAACAAGTTTTAATTGATATTGTTGTTTTTAATTTAATATCTAAAAACGAAAAACATTCTAAGACACCCTTTATTATCAGGTTCAAATGAACCTTTTTTTATTTTCTTTCTATTTGAATTTAATGATCAACAATAGAGCTTACTTTTTTGTAATAAAAAGTAAGCGTCACATTCGGGCCTTTTTATAAAATGTAAAGGGTGTTCATAGATAAATAGAGAACTAAAGAATACGCGTTGAATTAGGAACTTCTTCGTTGTCGTCGCTTAAGAAATTCTAATTCATAGAGCCAGTCAAAAAGATGCAGATATTTTAATACCCTTGAGAACTTAGTGTAATACCTCAGCACTAATTGATTATTATATTCGTACAAATGTTCTACTGTGCTTTTTATTTATTATGTTTGAAATAGGCACTCGAGCAAACATTTTAAAACTCAACGAAATAATAATGAAACAAAATACAAGGAAGTATCGTTTGAGTATTTACTCGTATTATAGACTCGTCAAACAATATAAATCATTTTGTGTACATAACATAATTAGGATTTTTTTTTACCGCATATAACTCAATTTTAATAGCTAGCTTTCTATAGAATACTCTGTTAAATTCTTGATTATTTGTGAAATTAACATTATCACATTTAAATCGATGTTTCTGAAAGTATAACAAAATGTTTGACGAAGAAATTTTAAGGTATTATAACGTCAATTATGCCTTACAGCATTTGCGTTTAAATTCTTGACATTTTTAACATTTTCCCATTAATTTTTTTTTGAAGCTAATGAAAAAAGAAAAGATTTTCTTTGTTATTTTATTTTCGTTCTGTTTTCTCTTAACGAAATTTAAAAATAAGAAAAAAGAGCAATGTTTTTGTTGTTTTATCTTTTTACCGAAATAAATCCAACATAGGTATTTCGAGGTGATAAATGTATTAATTACTTTTAAGATTTCTTTTTTATTTGCTGTCTAAACTGTGAGAAGTTTCTTCACTGAACACTTGAAAGAAACTTTTTAACTAAAACGTAATTAACTTTAACACAATCAATAAAAATCTATGGCGAATTAATTTATTTAAAAAATTATAGTGATAGTTTAATTTAAAATGAATAATTGTTTAAATGAGTAATTTGTTATAGTGTAAGACTTTTCCGCTTGGACGTCTTTGAACAAATTGCCTCCCCAACTTTGCCTTAAACCGTTTTGAGTGCTAAAGAATTTTCTTATATAAGTGCAAAAAGTGCGAAAAAAACCGCAGTTACTTTTTTGAGTAATTTTTTCATTAGTTGGTAAGGTAGGTTTAAGGTACTAAGGTTCAGCAGCGCCGTGCTGTTGAGATCTTGGTCGAGCCGGACCTCTCTTTGTCGCGGGTCATGGATGCCATGATCCGCGAC
>DWQX01006537.1:0-11221 GCA_018245475.1 Pharmacophagus antenor | reverse complement strand
TGTGTATTAGAGACATTATATATATATATATATAGTGTTCATATCTATAAAGAGTTGTACAACAAAAAAAAAACAAGATATGGTCTGCCAAATATTTCGTACGTTTTTTTGGACTAAACATAACTTCAAGGTCACCAACAACTTATTGAACTGCGTCTTTTTATATACAGAGGATAAACTAGTTATATTACAGGTATACATTCGCAAGCAACAAAAAACAGTAGTATTTATTAATATTTTATAAATAATGTAAGGTTTTTCGGTATCTTGACCAATTTTATAAACAGACAATTTGCTCCTAATCATGAATAATAATTCATACAACAGTTTTCTGTAGATTAATACTATAGTACCCAACATTATTAACCACTAGCAAGCTATTTCAATAATTTTTATAGTAGAAGAGTATACGTCTTGAAGAAGAAGAATGTACGTCTTGTGCGATATCAATTCACATAAAAGCAAAGTCTGTTCTGCCACTTCCTGCTGACTAATATCAAGGACTGAACAAAATATATAGGTAAATTACCATATGCCTACATGAGCTCTTAAACATATTTTTGAAGATGTATTTGTGACTCTTACATGGTGTTCGATAAGTAAAAATAATTTTTTCTTTACTAAAAACAGCACTTCATTTGAGTCTTTAAAGTGTGGACAAATAATAAATAAAATTAAAATTATTATTATTATCAAAAAACAAAAGCGCCCATTTAGGCCACCATAATAAATATTAGAAAATAAAAATTATTTTAAAAGTGGCGTCTGCTGCTTTATTTCTAAAGGCATAGAGAACGCGGACTTGTACTGTTACCTATGAATTTTAAATTCGCATGCTGTAAAGGTTGTGACACTAGACATTTTTACTTCATTTTTCTTTCTGCCGCGATGTCACGGTTCTATTTCTAAAGAATACTATTTTCAAGTCATTGTTATTCTCATTGTGGTTTATAAATATAGTTATTTCATAATACGATTATAGTACGTAACATTACTTATTATTATTTTTTAATTAGGGAACTAACTAAAACGACATTGTTGTTTTCTATAACATCCATGGCCGTATACTGTTTTATTTTGTAGCTAGCACAGGGACTTGTTTTTTTGCTTTCAGAATGCGCATATGCGGACCGAACTATGTGCACCGGCCTCACAATAGACTTGCGGAGAATTGACGGAAGGGTTTTTGCGCAGTGCTAACAGAGTACAATGAAAGATCGTACGACATAATAGAACAAAGAAATGGTAAATCACAAATATGTAAATGTTTATTAGAAGTTACACATGATGCAAAAATTGTACACAGAAACATATACCAAAAAATATGGTCGCTTAAAAAATCACGTTTCATTTTAACCGTTGACACAACAAAGGGAGTGTTTTAGGTTTAATATAAAAAAAAAAGCAGAAGCAGTTCTCAATATCTTATGAAGGTTATATAAAAATATTTAGACACTGGTTTTCATGTTGAACCATGAAGAAAACTATAGTTAATTAGAAGAACAAAGTAACTCTTGGTTATATGCACGTGTGTGTGAAAAAATAATTTTACTATAGCACACATTTACCGAACATTAATTAGTGAACTGAAACGCGACTGTGTCAAAATTACTTCGTTAATATATTTCGAGTGCTTAATAAAGGTTAATGAGAGCGGTTATATTTTGACATACGTCCCAGTTTCACACCATTTCCCGTCATACAATTACAGCTGTTAGAGGTTTTCGGTGTAATTGTTCCGGTTCGATCGTTATGTTATATAACGTAGTTTATTTATGTACACTTTATTGCCTCATTTATTTGATTTATAATCATTGAAACAGCAAATCTATCTAGTGGATTTAGACAGTGATGCGGCAATATGAAGATTATGCCACGTAATAAATAAATAGTATTTAATATTTAGTGTGTTAATACAAATGACGTTCCACTTAACTTCTCTAAGAATAGTATCATTTTCATCGGTAATAAAATCTATGATTTAACTAATTTCAAGTTTCGTTTTCTTCTTGTTCATTCAATAACATTAAAGAAATCTGATATTTAATGATTAATGCCAACATTCATCATTAAATATCTCCATTTCTCCTACTAAATTAATACTTATATATGTAGGTACATATATAAAAGCATTCTGATCCCAACATAGATAGCCAAACAGCACATGTACTTTGGATTAACAAAGATTGATATTCGTACAGATATTTAAATACATACTTCATTACGCATTAACAACTAGACAAACAAATGGTCATCACTTGAATGTTATTTCTAAGTCGGAATCGAATTGTCTATCACTGGTGTAAGAGAAGGAGTTACCAACATTACACAGACAGCTCAGTATAAAGTAGCAATTAGTGCTAAAAACGGCTACAGATTTTAATACCAATGTGGGAATGGCAATCGAAAAAGAAACGGGTTTATTATTTAAAACTATATTAAATGTAACAAGCAAATTACTATGGGTTTCACAGCCTTCAACGAGTAACTTTTCTTTTCTAAATTTATATGCTGAATTGCAAAGATTCTAGATTATTCAGTACGATATATTAATATATTAGTAAAGCGATAATAGCTTGGTAAAGCGGTAACACACTAGTGAAATGACTGGTTCAGTTGTAAGCGGAAAGGAGCTTCGCGCCATACTGCTCCAAAATGGGGTTTTGGGAGTTTGACCCCCACTGAGCTTAAGCTTTCGGTAAAAAAAGATATCGTGAGTAAACTGACATCCAATGATACCTTTCGAGGACTTGCGATGTCTGGCAATTCGCACTAGGCTCGTGGTATATTGAATTATGGCCTTGGTTCTCCCCATGAGTGAAGGTTCCATACTCTAGATTTGGCAACGCAATGCCTTTTATGTTAAATGTTTATTTCATTAATGTTTGTTTTTGTTCATAATGATAATATCAAAATATTGATGCCTATTTTCATAAAAAAATAAATAAAGTAAAAACATTGTTTTATAACAAAGTTAAGAGGCCCCATGATAACAATGAGTTTCGCTGCGTCATATCCATGCAAATAGCGTCAAGGACACGTGCAAATAATGTTGTATATAATTTGTGTTTGGAAATTTTTTATTTGTATGCAAACAACTGTCACTATTTTTATAATATAAGATTATCTATTTCATAAAATGAGAGAAACCAAAGTTAGAGAGTAAGTAGTAACTTCTAAGTACTAACTTCTTTTTAAGTTCCGCTTGTCGCCTTATAACATAAAATGTAAAATTGCATTACACTTTTATCGATTGAACTAAGAATTTAAATAGTCCAATCGACTGAATGTCAAGATTTAAGTTAGGCTATGCAATGTAGACAAAGAAAATTGTCTCTCTTCTTCGTTTTAGATAGATATCGAAAATATTAGTAATTAACATAAAAATTTATTACAGTAGTAAAATATAAAAGCTTTTATCATCATAAGCATTTATCATGTCATAACATACCCTCTTCTTCTTCGTCTTAGCGTTCTTGCGGCCTAGTTCCAGGGTTCGCTTTTCTACTGAATCTCGTCCACTTCGCTCGATCTTCGACATCTTCCTATAAGAGATTATTCTGTGACATGTCCACTTTATCGACATCCAACCAGCATTTTTTTTGGGCCTCCCGCGTATTTTAGGTCTTGGACAGTAATATCGAAACTTCTATTACCTACATAATCTGAGGGTTTGCGTTTTATTTGACCGTACCATTGAAGTCGACTTTCCTGCAACTTACTGTTATATCACGGACTCCGAGAATGCCGTGGATGTGCTCGTTACGGATTCGATCTATTTGGTTAAAGCCACACATCGACCGCAACATCTTCATCTCCGAGACGTGAAGCTGGGTCGCTGGCATATAGTAGGACTGTTCGGATAAGGCTCATGTACCCAAGGCTTTTTAGTTTCACCGGTATCCTAGGGACATATATGACGCCGGTTACTTCTCGCCTTTTGGCCCAAACGGCGCTTATTCAAGCTTGGACGTCGTTGTCGATTTCGCCAGACTCGTCCAGCACAACATCTAACACCATACTGAACAGAAAAGGACTTCGGGCCGAGCCTCGGTGGACACCAACTGTGATTGGGAATACGGGAGTATCGCCAACGGCCGTCCTCACCATCGATTCTAACTTGTTGTATATGTCTTGGATAATGCTATTATAGTTTTGTGGCACTTTCTTCTTCTGCGTGGTACGCAGTAGAAAGTCTTCTGTAAATCAAGAAAAGCCATATACTAGGGCTTTTTATTTTCTCTGTAAGTCTCTGATAGAATTTTTATAGCAAATATGGGATCTATCGCGCGTAGCCAGTACGAAACCTATACTGACGTCGGGGTGACAGAGAACTCTTGCCGGAGCTTTAAGTCGATTACGCGATCGAAGAGTTTCATGGTGTGACATATGACCTTAATACCTGGATTGAAGTGATGATGCTCAGTCTCCATGAGTTCGGCGTCTTGCGGTTCGTAAATATGCAGTTAAAAAGGTCAGTAAGTATGATTACATCACGAACACTCATTGATTTCCACACTTCAATCGGTATGTCATCAGGTCCCACGGCTTTCCGGTTATTCATGTTGCGAATACAAAGTTGTAGCTCGCCTGGTGTAATAGACGCAACAAGTCCAATGTTAAGGGGCAGTTCAGGGGGAGACACGTCTGCGTGTTAAGCAACTTGTTAAAGTAGCTACGCCACCTCTCCTTTACTCGGGCTGCGTCGCAAACCAGACTGCCATTGGAGTCTAATACACAGACATTTGGTTATATCCAGTGTTGCCTTCTCCCGAGTTTTGCGCAAAGACACGTGAATTTTTGGCTCTTTTTGTCTCTAATGTGTCATACAATAGTGACAGTTGATCGTATCGGGCTTCAGCAACGGCTTGTTTTGCGGTCGATTTAGCTGCTTTACAGTCTTCAAGAGAGTCCGTCTTGGGACTCTTTTTAAAAAGTGTCTTTTTCATTCGAACCGCCTCCCACACTGAGTCAATTCACCACCGTGCCTCACTGTCGATTTCACGATCTCCCTTTAAAGTACCAAGTACCCATTTTCGCAACATACTAACTGCTGATTTTAATCTTAGACCACTGATTCTCTACTGGTTCTTCTTCCCGTGAGCTCAAACCCAAGTTAAGAGGATGTCTTAGAACTTGACTCAGACGGCCTCTCTATGATTCCTGGCAACCGACTTGTGGAGTAGAGGCAATGATAACATGCGTGATAGCGACTTCTATTAACAACTTCATTCGAATGAGTCGGTTGTTCAACCTATCGACATCAAGACTGCTATTCTGTTCTTCCCTGAAGGGGACCCGGTATAAATCAGCTTAAAGCCCTTTTGCTTTCCTTCCAACGAGTCTCATGTAGAAATGCAGCGTGCACCCTGCGTTTAAGCAGCAAGTCTGCCATTTCTCGGCAGAGGCCTGTCAAAGAATACATGTTCCAGGTGGCAAAACGAAGTTTTGTTTTAGTTACTTGCGTCTTTAGCCGTGCCCGTACTTGTATAGTACCCCTTGCCCTCTTATAACAGGTGTAGGGTGATGTCCTGCGAGTCGTTTTGCGGCGGCGCCCGTGGGACTCAAAACTTTTTCCGATATTTCCATAGCAAGTGACAGGTTTGGAGTATGACTTGAAGCGACTGCCGTCTGACCTTCAAAACCTCCAAGACAAATTACAGTTGCCAGAGCCTAGTTAGTAGTCCAGAATGGTGCACCACGTGCAGGTGAGGTTGTCTTGAAACCGTGAGATGTTATTCGGACCCCTTACACCCCTAAATAACATCCCAAACTTTAAAAAGATTTTTTATTATTACACTTAGTGTTTAAATAGTAACGTTTAAAGTTATTGTTCCGACAAATGGGAAATCGTTTGGGATTTAAGAATCGAGACAATCAAAGGGATGTGCCTCTGTAAACATTAAGAACACTTAACGACTTTTTATTGCCTATTAAATTTCATTGTTAAATCTTCTTATTACCTTTTTATTTGAAAAAGAAAAACTTTTCGTCAATGCTAATAGATACTTGTTTAAATTAATTATTTTTAAACATTAATCAATAGTGCTTATTATTTGTTGATCTATATGACTCAATTTTATATTTATTTTTTAATTATTATTTAAAAAAAAATATTAATTCAACACCGTTATTAATAAGTGGCTTACCAATCGCTTATTTTCTTGAAAACCCTTTTTCGCGTTATAGACATCGCTTATTCAATAGAAATGGAAAATATGATTTGTACAAGTATCTCTCGGATAGAACTTATTATATCGCAGATCTAAGTTTATTCCTATTGTAATTATTTGGTTAATATTATTATAATAAATTTTACTTAAATTTGACAACGTCACGCAATTGTTTACTGCTAGCTGTGTAACATGGCGGACCCAAATGGGCCCACACAGGTTTGGACCCGCCTATCTACCCACTATATTAAATTTCAACCTGTCGCCACAACAGTGTTTTTTTGTTCCAGCAGCCATAATAACAGTAAAATAAGTTTTTTGACCGGAAATTGCCCCACAGCACCTATTTCTACCCAAGGGTAGTCAAATCTGTATTCAGGTTTGAAAGGTGATGGAGCTATACGTAATGCTGTGGCGCAATTGTTTACCGTTTATCTTGTAACAATAAGGTCACACGTTCGGTTTCTAGATTACAGAAGTGGTGAAGTCTGGATGATGGTAGGGTTTTTGGCGCCTTTCTATAACACATCAATCCAGATAAACGTATCCTTACCATCAGTCTTCGTCCTTGATAAGTTATTTTGATGTTAAAAATATAACGTAAATAACACTAAAAATTACTTGCATTGTATTAGAAGGGTTTGCTGTAAAAGTTTCCAATAAATGGTCACCAATACGCAAACAGGAAAGTTAAACTAAAGAATATGTTTTGTGGATGCTACTTTAAAGCAAAATGCTACTGGCGCTTATATATTAAAATGTTTCCTCCTAACTTTGGATTGTGTACTTTGAATATTTCGAAATTCTGAGCTCGCCAACTACACGACTATTCCATTTGCGAACGAATATATTCTATGTGTTGTTCTTGGAACATTTGCCGTTTTTGCTTATTATATTAAACAGCATTTATCATAATTATTATATTTTTCGGACTAAGAACACACCTTTTTAAGCTGAAAAATGTATTTAAATCATGGGAGTCTTCGGGTTCGAAGATAACATTATTTTTTTTTATCTAAATCGTTACTGAACATGAGGTATAACGCAAGTTATCAAAAGACTGAATATTGCTTGTCTATTAGTAGTGCTGTTAACAATAAATAAAATATATGAAACCAATGAGACATTAAAATAAGTTTTCTGAATATCATCTCATAAATTTGAGTTTTAGAGTCCGGTGCGCCTTAGAATTCCAAAAACACTTTAAAATAATTAACTCTAATTAATATTACAATATCTAACATATGACACGAGTATCGTGAATACTTCAAAATAATATTTGAATGAGTTATTATTGCAACTAAATCAATGGAGGACGAGGACAACGTTTTCTAACAGTTTTATAGAAAACGTGGCATTCACTTACGCGCACTTTTAAAGAATGGTGGATTAAGGCATACAATCTCTTCTTGTGAGAAAAGGTCTTGTCTACCGGTAGCATCTAAAAGATGGGCAGTTTTTGAAGTAACTATTGAGTTCGAGTAAATGTAGAGTATTGCAATATTTAAACAGAACACACATACTAAAATATAACGTTAAATGTATAGATGGGTTCATCCCAAAATATACAGATCGATAACCGGCAGCAGCGCCTAATGTGTAATTGTGTGAGGCGTCTGCCTCTGAGCGCTAATCCGCCTGCCAATCCGATTATAGCAAATCCTTCCAAATTAAGGTAAGGTCCATTCTCCATCGGCGGTCTGTATAGATGATAGAAATAAAAAGAAGGTAAAAAATACTAAATAAAAATAATTTACTTCTAATGTTTCTTACTCTTTCTTTTATTTATGTGACAATATAGATGTAGAGTTTTATGTAATTAAAACTAAAATAGGTAGTATAAAAATATTCATTATTGTATTTCAAACTAATGAAAATTATTTATCATCGCTTGAATACCAATCATAGAATATTATATTAAGAGTTAATTTTCGCTGCACAAGCTACCCACTTGAACACGCTGAATTCGGTCTTTAGCTACGAAACTATTCCATTTACGTTTGCTCAGGAATTCACTGTGTAGCTCTTATTCAGAAACTCGCTTTCACATGCTTTTGTACCTATTCTTGTCTATATTTCGCTGCTGCGAAGGTATGGCAGCGTTAAATTAACAGTGTGCAAATATTGTTCTGGCTTATAAGAAGTGTAGTAAGTACTATTATTGGACTAACGTGACGTATAATCTTACGACTCGAGGTAATTATGACTATTAATACCTACCCATGTAACCAGTATTTCTTACATCGTGTTAGCGCGGAACTCCATGATTTAAAATCTGAATAAAAACCGTTCTTGCATAACTTTGAATATTCTTTGGAATCCAGAAGAAATGAAAACCTTGAAATAAATTTATAAATAAAAGAACATGGAAAATGGAAACATAATTACAACTTTATTAGCTACCTAATTTATTACATTCAGTACTTCTATGATGAATATTTTTAAAGGAAATAGAAAATAATATAAAGTCTATTATTTACAATTCCTTTGATGTATTTACTAGATATAATATGATATTTTAGGATTATTCTTATGCTGTTGAAATATAATGAAAAGCTATGATTAGATATGGAGCCTTCGTTTTATTTACAGATTCTACAGACCGTGAAATAGATCTTTATGTTTCACAAACAGAGATTTAGATCTTTATTTTTATAATAAAACTGAGACTTATACATTGTAGTTTTTGATTAAAAGGTACGTCCATTATTTATTAAAATTAAATTAATTAAAAAGTAGTAAGTAATGAAAAGTAAGCCATGTAATAAAAAAATCTTAATTTGGAACAAAATTGAGGAAATTATGTATAATTTTTTTTTCAGTGAAATATTTAAAAAAATACTTATCATTTATCTTGCTTTCGGCAAGAATGCCTGTCCATCTTTCATAAAAAAGTCATTTCAGCAACTATGGAAAGGAAAAACTGTATGTGTACGCAAGGTTTGTATTATCCTTCACGTTTTGGAAACTCCTGCATTTTCTCCTAGATCATAAATAACAGTAAAAAGGGACATAAGGCCTATTATCGAGCTTCACGCCTCTACGTCCTTTTTTTTGTTTCTACAGCAATGCCTGTACTTCAATATTCCATTAACTTTTAGTCTTTCTCTTTTCGTAATGACTTTAAAACGGTACTCAAAAAAACACGTTTTTATCGGATAAATTTCAGATGTTATGTGTTCTACATTACGACGCGCACGCATATTCCCTGAAGATGCTAAGTGTAGTGGTGAAATGCGTTGAGATTATAATTTAGTTTTAGCATTTGAGATTAAAAGAAGTCAACATTTTTTAACGTTTTTTTTTTATTGCACATGTAAGTATGTTATACTGACGGTAGACCTTTGCTTCCCTTTCCCATCTGGTTCTTATCTTGTCGTAGCGAAAGAGTTAAGTAACCGTGGTTTAGTCATGCACGGAAAAAGCTAAAAGTAACTAACCCCGCCGGCCCTAGGTTGGCTCTGCATGGTCGGCTTGACGAGCCCACCTCGGAAGTGTGTCTATCGGCAATCCTTTTAATCCTTATTTGTAAAACTTTAAACAAGCGTGCGAAATAATTAGTTGTACGTTACAACTATGCTGCTACTTAACGAAGTACTTTTGTGTAACTATAATATAATTTTTCTTTCTTATATTATAATTATTAAGAAAACAGTAATGGATAGTTTTTAGTAAATACATCAGACCGTCTTACTGATAAATACGAGTACCATTCTGTGCCGATGTACCTTAAGGTTGAGCAGAAATGTTGTGCATTAAAATTTTTGATTACCAAATTATGAATAGGAAATTTGTACGTGAATAAATATAAAAGATAAGTGTGTTGATAAAATATATATTAAACTGTAAATATATAAGAAATCTTTAACAATTACAAAGCAGACTAGAATTAAAAAGAATAAAAGAAAAACGTTTATAGGATGAGGATAGAGCAAATTGGAAGCGGCTTTCCAGCGAGATAGTTCAAGTATATAAAGACGGACACGACTTTCTTCTTCTCTTAATGCATCTCCATTATTGAAGGTTGGTAGTAATTTAACACGACCTTCACCAATGTAGATTACAGAGAAGTAGCTCTTAAAATGATAGAAGTAACGTGCCTTTACATTTTATGTCTCAAGACGATGAGTGTGATATATATATATATAACTGTAAAAACAACTACATCGTTATAGGCTGGCGTAGGAAGTTCTGCTCGTCTCGCCTGATAAGCGTTTGTATAAAAATAAGAAAATATACAATAACAATTACGAGTTACTTAATATTATGGATTATATAAAAAATAAACGTAATTAAAATTCGATATTCTTTGGAATTTATTAAAATAAAATATCATAACCTTAGAAAAAACTTGAGATTGTTATATAAAATAGTACTTAAACCTCTGCCGAAGTTCTTCATACTCGTAAATCTAAAAGTTTTAATTGAGTAATCTTAATGAGGTGAACGTTGGCGGTAAAAAAGTCAATTGATGAAATTCGACATACTATTTTATATTAATATTTGCCAAATTTATTAATTTTAAATTTTTTTTTCAATATTTACTATTAATATTACTCATAATTGAAGAACGCTAATAAAAGCAAACACGTCACTTTTATTAAAATATATGGTTATCAATTAGTCATTTAAAATAAGCTATTTATTACTAAGTTTATACGAGAATATATTAAAGGTATCCCCTTTAAAGCTTCTATGAAACATTTGCAGAGAAATCATCTGCATTTTGCTAAACTGATATTTTGTTCGTTTACTACTTTCAATGAATATATATTTTATTATCTTAGATTAAGTTAAAAAGTTCCAATTGAAATAAAAAAAGCAAAAACAAATTTTTCAAATTCGAATTCAGGTTACTAGTCGTCCTGTGCTGTTTGTGACATCCGTTCGATCCGTCATGGTATAAAGCAGTGGTTCCCAAACTTATTTTGTCTACTGCCCACTTTGAGAATAAATATTTTTTTAGCGCCACCATTTTTTCACCTATTTAAAAACCACTATAACTTCAAATTGAATTAATTAATTATTGTGACCTATATATGTATATT
>DWQX01006536.1:0-11223 GCA_018245475.1 Pharmacophagus antenor | reverse complement strand
TATATATATATTTTTATATATATCCGTTCTTATCGACTTTTATTTATTAACGGGGGATGTCGGCTCGGAGTTTTATACGCATAATGCATAAGTAAATTATAGTTGTTTTTTTTTTATTTTTTCCCATTGTAAGTTGTATAGGGCGAGCCGTAGGTACCTAGGTATTTTAGTATTAGGCGACTGAGGTTTTAAGGTTAGCGATGTGGTGATTTAGCCATTTATTAGGGGTAAAAACTGTGTTATATTTTAAGGGAGCGCGTTGAGTGATCATCACAAGGCCGGGATGAGCAGCTGGCAGCCTTAATTATTATTCTTTTAACCCCGCCCTTTTCAAAACCCCATCACGCAATTTTATCTATTCCACACAACTACTCCTCCACCCCTCCCAATTCACTTGTTTTTTTCGCGCACAGGTAGAGATATAGCATAGGTGTGAGTGCGATAGCAATATTTTTAACACGACAGCGAGGTGGTCAAGTGATAATATTTTTTTTTCTATTGTTAACTTTATAATTAAAACTTGTAGAGGACAATTATTTCACTTAACACTGTTCGACGTGTACACTTCGTCCAGCCGGTGACAACGCTTTACACATTCGATCATTAGCAGGGACACGGTCGACTTTGTCGCCTTTCACTGGCTAATCACATTTACGCAGTGCCGCGGCTGGCGGGTCGAAATCACACCGTGATACATCCATAACCCGTTGAGCGGGTTTGACGACCGTGTTCCCACAACGATAAAATACTACGATCCATGAAGTAGACACATTTTCCAGCAGTTTTCGCACCGTCTTCGTGCTTCGTGAACGGCGTTACGTTAACGTCGCGTGACGATGGCGTCTAGTCGTTCAATTTTAACGATCTGTACCGATCGAGATGAAAATAATAAATGAACGATAGTAAATTATCATAAACCGGTTAACGGGTTAATGATAATTTGGTTAGCAGTAATCGTTTAACCTTTCGCGGTGATGGATTACTGAACGTAAATATTAACGCTATCGTCGGCGATGTCACGCAGCGTGATGATCACGGTGCAATGGCGTTTAACTTATCACAGTGTACCGTTTCCATCTCGTGTCATGCTAATATCCATGTCGAAGCTCAGCGTACGTACGCTGAAAAATTATTTTAGGCGATTATTTTATCACGATTGGAAATCTAGTAGTAGGTATGGTATTAAAGACTTTCTTTTTTTCTGGTACAACTACACAACCGATTTTGATAAGCAGTTTCATAAAGAAATTCATGTTTGGAAGTGTTTGTGATTATTTGAAGCGAATTTCATGTATTGTTTTATTCTAAATACACCACCACCTAACCACGGTTCTCCTACCCGATGGTGAAGCGGTATAGCAGTCTGTCGTTAGAGCATCACGTCGTATCCGTTTTTGTATTATTTGTAAAGGAGGCAATATAATTTTTTTCATGACTTAAGTGACAATGTTCAGTTTTTCATGATAGTAAGTGATAATCCTTATTCATAATGTTGCCCGCGATATCTCTACGGAAGTAAATTGCTTGTGTAATCATGGAATATTAATTATTAGCAAGCTCGTAGTGACCCTTAATGAATTGAAAGCTGTTGCATGCTGCTGCAGCGCCGAATAGTGGCTTGTGTAAATTATCGCCTTGTTTCGGTGTGAAAGGCAATGTAGTTGGTGAAATGTGACTGACGCCGTCTCACTGTGTCACATGAATCCTGAACAGGTCAGGTGTATTGATAAATAGCATGTATCGATAGGACATGTACCACTCGCCATCAAGTGACTCGTGACAATTGCTTTTCTTCAACTGCGACAATAACTTTTGACAATTTGTACGTTTAGTCCATAGGATCACGACGGGGGCGGTACCGCCCCCTAGTGGGCGTTGGAGCTTCTCGTTGGGGCCGCAGCGGGTCTCAAGCCGTACCTAATTATAAATTTAATATAATAAAAGATTTTTTTCCTGTAAAGGGGTCCTTTAAAAGGTTGGGAACCTATAATTTAGTTGCTATGTTATTAATTAAATACAACGTCTTTTATACTCGAACGATAGATTTCCAATCGTCGCGACTAAGCAGTTTACGCCGCACGAGTTATAACTTTATCGCTCAAGAATTTAGAGCGATTTCAGCGCGCACTATGCAAACGGGCGTGGGCGTACCTGATTTATTTTAGACAACAACGAATGCAGAGAACGAGTAACAGCGCGCTAAGGACTGCATCGCCCGCTTACGTGTCCCAGTCTAGGTAACGACGACGGTAGCCATCTTGCAAAATATTCTATTGGTTCATTTTACAACGTGCGTTCTTTAATTCTCAAGTTTTCGACCTCGCGACAGGTCTGCCTCTCTGGGTAATTTATTATGCTCCCATTTCATTAATTTTACCCAATTTTTAATTTATTTTATCCTAGTTTTAAAATTGCATACGGCCTAATTGATTTGGCTCCACGCTTGTAGGGGCGAGTGATAAAAAATTTTGTCGGGTCGCGGTCACCTCTGATACTTTGAAATGATATGCGACAGTGCTGTAATGAAATTGTCGCAACTAGTATAATTTATGTAAACGGTTTTAGTGTTTTTTAATTGAATTGAGAATTATAAACAATTTAAATAAGAAATTACGATATTATTTATTATAAAAAAAAAAACAAGCTTTTAATTATGGCCCCTTACTAATCAAGTAAGGGGCGTTTATTCAGCGTGGCGTTTGACGTGCTAAATACCTTAATAAATTTCACTATGGACAAGTTGATTTTTTTTTAATATTCAATTTTAACACGTTCCGTGCTAAGCCATTTTCGCCCGACCTGTCGCCAAGGCCAATTGATATTTTGACTAAAGATTCGATACGTTATCACACAATATTTCGTTGCGTCATCGGTGTCCATATCTCGCTTAGATTGGTTATCACATCGCGGTATCGCCGGTGGTGCACCTGGCACCACGGGACGTGTTAACCTAACCACACGGCCGCCGTCGCTCGACGGACGGTTCGCTTCGTATTTACGTGTCGCAGCGACAACGCCCAGTGACCGCCTCGGTGACCCCGCCCGCACGCTCACGCGCCGGCCGCGCAGGGACCGACGCATTGACCGTACGGGACCGGTCGTCGGTCCCTCCGTATTATATATGCACACGCACAAGGTGCAGACCGGTCCCGGACGGTTCGAGGGGTGCGCGTGTAGAGAAAAATGATTCCGTGTCGCGCCTCCTCTGTGGTCCAATCGGCGTCATATTTGAGACTGAAATTACGAGAAGTTTTTTATATCGATTATATATATATATATATATATTAAGTAAATTCTAACCGGAGTACAGAAGAAATGTCATTTTTAATCCAGTCTCGCTACTTTAGGCAAAAGATTTAGTGAGGAGGTCTAGGTTAGGCCTCGAAACGACCACCTCTGTACATATATTTATATATATATATAGAGGTGGGATGGCGCCATAACAAGTAAGATTGTGTTCAGAGTAATGTTTTTATTTTCGTGTGACGTCAGCGCCCATGACGTCGCATGGTGATGAAAAGGAACGTTGGGCGAATCGAACGGCAATTTTAAAGCAACAATCGTAACCGCGGGATGACCAGCTCGTGGATAATTAGAACTAATGTTAGGTGAACAGATGCGATGTAAGTTATGACTTCTTTATGCGCGTCCCCTCCGGTGATGACCGTTGTTGTTTTAAAATTTGTCACACCGTAGAAATAATTCTAATATTCATTTTCCTACTTAATTGAAAAATTTTTAATGCATAATCTTAAAGAAATCTTAGATTTTAGTCAACCTGTTGCAATAAACAACGCCTAAAGGCAGAATGTTAGTATATAGAAATATTATATACACGATATATGATTTGTATTTTAATTTTTTTTAATCGTTTATTGTATATTTTTTTGTACCGTAAAAGAGATTGCGCAACTTTTAGTTTGTCCCTAAACTCCATCCTCTGGTTCGTTTATGTATACGTGGGCGGGAAGGTTTGGTGAAAACGAATTTCTTAATACGGACATGTATATATTTCAATCTGGTTGTTGATTAGAATTGTAAATTAACGCTTAATGTCCAAAGCCTAAAGCGCATTTTGCTTCAAAACGAAGACAACGTCACGTTTATAATGCGACGAGGGAGACCGTACGTTTTCGTCGCGCTAGAGAGGAACGCCATTATGTTTCCATTACGCGCGAACGCTTTGAGAGACACCACGCGTCATGTATAGACGATAGATGAAATCTTTGTGATAAAAAAAAAATGAAAAACTTCTTTAATATCATTCTGTAGGGAACTCGATGTGTAAATATAACTATAGTTATCTATTAAGCAAAGTGTTAACGTATATTTTGTTCGGTGTGTATCGAGACGGGAGCGCGCTGCGTTTGTTGTTTAAGTTCTGCCTCGTCGCAGCCCTCCCCTTCCCCCTCTTGAACTACTCCCCCCTACCCCGCAACGCCCCTCTCCCATACGGGGTGTGTGTGTATTTTTGTAGCGATGGAATATTTTGCAATATATATAATTTTATATCTCGTAAGTAATAACATAGTAGAATCTGTATATTATCCAGATGTTAAATATTATTTCTGTCTTAATGTTTTAACTAAGCATTGTAAAATTTGAAATAATAATATAGAATAAAAGATGTTATGATAATTAATTACATAAAAAACTTCGTTTTGTATTTTCTTTACTTTCCTCACATCCCGATTGTATTGAGTTATGATAGTGTAAAACTATTAACCCTTTGCGGTCGGGGACTTGGTAATTTCACCTTGCCTCTGTTAAGACATGTCATTTAACACTACATTAGAAGGAAGATCGACAAATCAACAAATCGGAAATCGTTGCAAGAATCGATATTAAAAAAAAAAAACATCGATTGGTCGCCGCTCGGGAGCGATGAGACTTGCGACGCGAAACGCCATGGCGCCGCCTTCCGACTGCAAAGTGTTAATTGGTGGTGAGTTACGTCACTCGGTAACCACCGCTTGCTTGCTCGTTGGAATACGAGTAATGTTACTCGAAGAAAAGGTATATTAACCGTTATTATTATATCAATTGTTTCAACTCGAGTACTCCGCGGCACAGCCCTCGCGGTCCACGACAAATCTACAATGGCTTTGCTCGGGTGCCTTGCAGTGTGAATAATAAAAGCTTTAAGAGAATTAACCCTTTACACTCGAAGGACTCGATGGCGAAGGGTTAAAAAAAAATATCACCAAAAATAGTGATATGCCTACAGTAGATAAGTTAAAACTTGAGCGATTGTTAATGTTGTAGGAATCCAAAATGTAAGGTTTTGTGTATCAATGTGTAACTTGTCACTGAAACTGTGAAGCGGTGAAGGTTTTTAATGACCGTTTCACTATTTACAACGCACATGTGAGAGCCAGATGTGTTCTGTGCGAACACGCTTCAACGTCTACGCCCCCGTTGTCACTTAACCTCAGGTGAAATCGAGGTCAAGTGTTAGACCATAACCGATGAAAAAAACATTGCGCTTATTAAAAGGGAGGTAAGTAAAGCACAGCTATATTATTTTCAGAGAGAAAAGTTACATGAAAATCAGCTCTGCGTTGTCGCACGCAAATTTTTGTTTTTTTTTTTTAAAGAATGTAAATGTAACTGTTGGAGTGCATAAGGTTTTATTATAATATGTGGTTATAAATGTAACTTTAGGGTACCTCCAATGGTGAGCGAGACTCAGTTGTATTTCAAAAGGTAAATACCGTACAAGAAGAGAATCCGTGTGCATAAGGAAACACAGTAAAATTGTTTAAACATTTCTATTTACAAAACTTAATTATATTTACCACATTAAAGACTTCACCGTACAACAAACAAGTATGTACATCGTTATAATACAATTTACAGAGCGTAGAGAATTATACTAGAAACTATCGATCTACAAATTTTAACGGTGAATGTTCTAGAAATTAAATATATTTACGATTTTCTCGTAATAATTATTGTTAATATTTACATTATAAACAAAAATGCACATATTACTACAAATTGTTTTATTTCAAACAATATTATTATACACTTCGCAGCTAATAACTTATTATTAAATAATTAAAGCGATATCTTAGATAATAGATCTACATAAAATTTAAAACGTTTCGTATAACACACATACATAAGAGGTTTACATGAATAACAGTATATTTAGCTGCAATATGATAATGCTCCTTACTTTCTATACTATTAATTATACAACCTGAATTAAAATCTAACATTCGCGTATGAACCCGAAAAACAATCCTAAGTTCACATGATTAAGGTTGGAATAGATTTTACATTATATTCAAAATCTCCTCACCAACGTCTTTGTGGTAAGAACGCATACATTTAGGCTCACATAAATTGTTCAATTTGATCAATCGATTATTTTTCTTGACAGCATTTAATCCCATTTTTTTTAATCAAACAAATCTACGTATTAATCAACTGGTATTAGAAATATTAACATTATATTATCAACTAACTGTACAGTTAAATGCAAATACATTGTTTGGCACAAGCAGAAAAACCACGACGACTTAATTTACGATATATCAAACACTTGGCTGTGTAAATTAAGACGTCTGCCTTTCCGATAAGGATACAAAAAAAATATAAGAGATGACATGGCGGGAAATTTTGAGATTTTTATTGCCCTTAACCTAGGGAAATACGTAGGAATATTTATAAGATATAACACAAAAGGTTTAAACAGGTTTATTAAACTCAACAATAGTCAAGCATCACGTAAACGACTTGACTAGGTATAATCTTTACTATCACAGCCGTAAATTAGCGCACTGAGCCTGTACGCGCATACGATAAGCGAGCCAGTGCACACAGCACACACAGTCTCATTCTGTGCAAAGGTAAGTTGCTTCTGTTCACCTTATATACAGTGGGAACCTTCCATAACGGACACCTCACATAACAAACTACATAGGTAGGACAATCCCCGAATCAATAGTATTTTTCGTGGTATTGATACATCAGTATGTGTTTAGATCTCTTTGCGCTAACATCCTTATATAGGTAGAATCTCGCATTTCTTCACACTTGTGTTCCGACATTATTTTTAGTTATTTTATTCCCCATGTAAAATTTTGTTTTTTTTTTAATATTTTTGCGGCATGAAACGCGTTATCGTGTTTTATATTAATTAATGTGGTTTATTACGAGTAAGACTCCAGAACGAATTATGCGAGGTTCCACTGTAACTTCAAGGTCTGCTGACATATTAGCGATATATGGAATAACAAATCGTTTTTATACAATTTAACATACATCCTTCGATAATAAAACATCATCACTCCATGACCAATATTACTCGGTACTATTACAATTATCTAAAGCAACTTTACAAACGTTTAATCGTGACGCAAAATTTTAATGAACTGCATACAATCTTATTTGACAACTTTCAAGAGAATCTTATTCACTACAAAAAAAATTATAGTTTTTTTTTAACCATTCATAGTTCTGTATCAAAAAATAAATCGAGATCGTTTCTTAGCATTTTTTTTTTTATTTCTTTACGCAGGTAAATATATTTTATATAAATATATTCGTATAACTTTAGGTCAATATTAAAGAAATTACATTGTTTGCAACTAATACACACGGTGACTATGGCGTAATATGCCTATTGCACGAGTAAGGACTTATGTAAATCATACTCACACACTTTTTTTAAAAAAGTTTTTGAAACCTCTTTAATGTATCGAGAGCCGAATTTATTTACACGTAACAAGATAAAAAAAAATTAGATATTTTATAGTTACGTAACATTTAAAGTTTTACGCTAAAACGTGTAAATTGTTTGAAGTTTTTCAAATTGAATTTCGTTTAATTATACAGTAAGTATTCCGTAAGAGTTCGATCCATCAACAAAAACTGTTTATCAAAGATTTTTTACGGTTTCATCTTTTTAAACTCGTTCTCGACTAGGAGAAGTGTATATCATTTGGACATAATCATTTCTTGACAAAATTTAAAAAAATAATTATTAGGCGTCCAGTTGACGATTTCTTATAACCGATACGTTCCAGCAGTTATGACACGATTCGGGTTTAACTTAAAAATATTTTCATTTATGTAATGTTTAAATAAGTAATCATTTATATACGGCGTGAATTTTTGTATTACGGCGGGTAATGGAGTAACGTACCCGGTGAGTTTGGAGGGCGGTGATGCGGTAGGGACGGGTGCGCTTAGACCGGCCGCCAGTCCGGGTCGGGGTCGCGCTTGACGTGGTAGTTGAGGCACGGCGTGAAGTTCACGTGTATGGTCACCGGGTGCAGGGCGGCGAGCGGCGCGCGCGCCCCGAGCGCCTCGCACGCGCGCAGCTGCCGCGACACGCACGCGTACTCGACGCTCAGCGGCACGTAGTACTTGCCTGCGCGGGAACGCGTGACGCGTCAATTTCACGTGATCTTAAGTGACAATAAATCCAACGGTGATGTGAGCGAGCTTAGTCCAGAATACTCCGACTCTCGCACGCGCGACTGGGTTCAACTGCGTTCGACGCCAGGTTGAAATTGAAAGTAGCCAGCCAGGCGGCCAAGAAAAGACCCTAACACCATGAAGTATCCACTCATGGCATGTAATTCATCTCCATTTCACAAGGAGGTCGTAAATAGCCAAGCGTGCTCGCCAACAATACTCAAAGGTCTCATATATAATTAACCGAAACAGTTTTGTTGTTATGGCGGCAGATTAACATTGAAGTGGTATCTCACCAGGCAGCTTCAAGTAAACCCTACCACTATTCTGACCACCTCATGTGAATATTATATATATGTATATATACTCATGGAATCGGATCGAAAAACTCCGTAACAAGGCATGCGCTGTCCCTCGGAGACGGTCGTAATAGCAATGACCACATGTACATTTATTTCAACAAATAATCTGATGAGCACCGACCCAGCGAGTTGAGCGCGAACACGGGCACGTACTGCGCCGGCGGCTTCTCGTATTGCTCGTACGGGTGGTGGTGCGTCGACTCGCTCGACGTGTCCTGGAACACGGCGCAAATTCGATTTCCGAACACGAAATTCAACGGACACCAGTCGCCGGAAGCTTTCGTTTTCGTTAAATAGATGGCGCTAGTTGCCCATTGCCCCGCTCAATATCAATAGCAGCTATCGTTTGATAATAGAATGAACATTTATTAAACATTGCTTAATAAATTATACCTGTTATAAAAAATTAACAATGATTATGTATTAGGCAGTCGAAACGGCTACCAAGTTCTTAGCAAAGTACTTTTTTTTTATTTTTTTTTATATGGCTGCAACACAATAACTAATAATTGGCTTTGTCTACATATTTATTCATGTAGGGTTTAATATTATCCCAATAACTATAAGTTTCCCAATAAGATGAAGTTCATATAGCGTCCCATACCAAAATACATTTTTGAAAAGCCTATCACCATTCAAATTAACCAACATAAGGTAAGACAGTAGATTTAACAGCAAAGAATAGAATAGAGACTATGTCGATAGCTGTATTAACAGATATTTCTAGCGCATGTAACGCTCTGCGCGGATGAGTCACCTGTGGCGAGGTGTCGCGCGCCTCCTCCGTGGAGGCGGAGGCCGAGGTGGAGGGCGCGGGCGCGGGGCGAGTCGCGCGCCGCCGCTTGTGCGAGTACAGCTTGCCGTGCGCCGAGCGCGCCTCGGCCGCCTGTGCACACGCGTAGACGTTATAGTTTTTATCAGTCACAGGCTGACCACTTGGCCACGATTTCACCTGATGTTAAGTGACAATAAGGCCGTAGATACAATAGCGTGTTGATAAACATGTACACAACAATGCCGTCATGCCGGCAGGTTGACAATGAGGGTAGTAGGTAGACAGAGGGGTTCGAAAAACCCTATCATCATCCAGACTCCTCTACTCTTGTGGCCCGGGAATCGAGCCCGGAACCACCGCGTTACAGCACAAGCGGATAAACCACTGCGCCACGGAGGCAGTCAACTTTTCTTTTTCTATCGCAATGAGAGCGCTCTACAAAACCGAACCTAGCTGATCTTTGTCGTAATTCTTATTATTCTTCCCGACGTGTCAAACCACATGCAGGACAAGTATTCACCGAAATGAAAGTACCACATCAAAACCGGAAACAAAGTTCTCTAAGATACAAAATTGTAGTAAATGAAAATGTTTGTTTTTTTTTAAAAACAATAATACAAAGTTATGGGATATAAGTTTAAGCATTTGATAAAATTATTTTACATAAAACTTACACTAATATATTTAGTAAACAACATTTCATGGCGGACCAAGTAATGTGCTTTAAGTAACACCTGACACCAATTTTATACAAAAACCATTAAACTGATCTTTAAAGATAGGACTACTTTATTGTCTTAATGAATTATATCTATTTAAAAATTTATCTATTTCAATCTTTATATGTATTTAAAAACTGACTACTATGTTGTAACATTTAAATCGGATGCAATTGTTTTATAATACGAATCATCGAAAACTTTTGAAAAGTCATTCAAGTAAAAAAAAAACATAGAGTATCGTTTGTTTCTTTATGTGATGTAATAATTTAATTTACAGTTAAATGTTTAACAATACATATCGCAAAATTATCTCCAGAAACGTAAGAAAAATAACATTTTACCCAAAATTAATTCCTAATCGTTAATCGTAAGATCTAACGATATAAATGTAATGTGCTATTTATTCTCCTCTCGATGCTAATTACAAGCAGTTGTTCAGCGGACAACCAAATCGAATAACAGAAATAGAGTTTCGGTTTAGCGCCGGTCGGGCGCGCCGCTGACCTCCGAGTCCTGCGAGCGGGAGAAACGCCGCTGGATGGAGTTCTTGAACTTGTACGAGTGCAACGGGTCTTCGTGGTCCGGCTTGCGGGGCTTCCGCGGCGCGGCGTCGCGCTCGCAGCCCGCGCCGCCGCACGCCGGCTCCGCCTCGCCGCCGCTGCCCGCGTCAACTGCGCCACACGACCAACGTTTACACGTAAACGAGACAATCGTTTGACACGCATCGATAGATGTATAGGCGGAAAGATAATTTTAATTTTGTGACTAAACAATCGTATAGCGATGAATAAGTGCCCAAAAAGGGTAACTTTATTCAGCATTGGGTCGGAATACAGCCTAATGCTACACCGCAGCGCCGACTGCCAGAGACCCAGTGGCGTGCGATCCCAAAATCAGCGGTGTGCTGAATAACAAAACCGGTAACCATATTAAA
>DWQX01006535.1:0-11224 GCA_018245475.1 Pharmacophagus antenor | reverse complement strand
AGACAAAAAAATTGTTCAGTACTTTCTGAACAAGTAAATATGCAATATTAATAATAAAAAAGACATAAAATAACATCAATATAGCGCCCAGCTCGGCTGGGGCCGATGCCTCTCGAATTATCAAAATCTACAAAAAAACATTTGGATATATATATATAAATTATGATATCCGTGGCAGGACAGAAGGCTCATCTCATTATTTAAATTTTTATGCTTATTACCAATTTTAACATACAATTTATGTAATAATAATGTTAAATAAAACAATTTCACCATAAATCATAATTTAGAATTGGAAGACGTTACTCCTACTATTGAATTTTTAGATTTAGCTATTAGTATCCTAAAAATATAATGTAATAAGTAAGCTTTAAACATAAGTATTATCCAGAATATTTAATGTTATATTCTTATTTACGCTTTCCTGATATCAATCACTTTCTTTGTAATAATTTGTATTTGTCCCTGTCTAATTTACCTTTAATAGTTAGTTTAATAGTTAATAGTAGTAGTCTATATTTTTCTTCTTGGCTTACTGATAGTCCGTATCTATAATTTTATTTTTATTATTATTATAAACGACTATTAAAAGAGATCTTTTAATTATTTCGAATCAAAAGGGTAACTTTAAAATATAAAACAATGCCCACAATATTCATTATTAAAGAAGTACCATTTAAATCCAATGAACATCGGACTTTATTAAAAATGACCGTGCACTGTTCAGACGGTGTCCCGGTCATTCACAAAAGGAATTCAGACGATAGTATCTGGAGTGCAATAAGGAAACAAAGGTTCCCGTTTTGCTGCCCCGCTCCGATAAGAATAGAGGAATCCGCTGACTAATAGTGGTGGAGTCAGGGCCCAGGCTAGGGTTGTCAGATTTATTTTTAAATGGAAAAAAACTGCAAAGCGTACATGTTCGCTATTTTTAATTTTTTCTTTCTTTGTTTAAAATACAACTCTGCTAAGCAATTTTTACTATTAATAGCTTTTTATAACGTATGTTGTTATTCTTATTTTTTTGTTTTAAGTTTGTATTTACTATTAAAGAATAAATCGATTGTTGTATAATTTTAGAAATAAAAAATTTATAATGTTATTAGTATAGGAAAAAATAATGGAGCATGAATTAAGAATTCTATGTTTTTACCGTCTTTCAATTGTTATTATAAGTAAAGTAGTATTGTTTGAAATAAAATGTTTATGGGATTTCGATTTACATTTAACACGATGAAAATTTGCGGACTAAAATAAACTAAAAGAAACCATTGTATAAATACAATCGTATAAATCTTTCTAAACAATGTTCTAAGAAGATTTTAAAGAGATTTAATACAGTTTGCGGAAGTACAATACTCTTATGAAAACATAAGGAACTCAAGATACATTGAAAAATATAGCACAACTCTAGGAAGTTAAGATTCTTAATCCCATGAACAAAAACAGCACAGTAGGTAATGGTTTTCTTACGTTCCTAATTTATTACACTAATAAAAATTTAATGTGTTTTCTAATTGTCTATTTCTACTACCCTGATACTTATTCGGATATATATTAAAATTTATAGGTTTCATTAAAAATAATGTTTACAAATTTAACATTTACAATGTTGTTGTACGATGTAAATGTTAACTTAAATAAAAATATATTTTACACATAAACAATGGCTTTTAACAAGGTCTACACTTAAAAATGTATATGATATTTTTAACCAATATCTACGGGTCCGGAAACGGTTCACGTTTCGCATTATAAAACCTTTAAAATTACTTTAACGATAATAACATTAATAATGGATTATTGAAAATTTTAATATTAACCGTTTTCATATACTTCATTGAGAAACAGCATTAACCACATTTTTTTTCTGATAAATACATATTCTGCACAATTTAATTAATCCTAAAAATTGATGACATATTTGAAACAAGCCGGACATTTTTCAATATCTGATGGTTTTAATATTTAAATTATTAATATTTATCTACCCATACATACAAAATCTCGTCTACCTTTTCATGTAATTTTAAAAAGCCATTTTTTATGAAATGTAGCTTTAGCTTATATATATGTGTTTCAGAAATTAATGTAACCAAGCTCTAATAATGTATTCTCAAAACGTTTACATAGCACAGTATTCTGGCTGAGTTTCAACACAAAAGCCGTGCATTTCACTAACGAGCGCATCCGTCTATATAGTACCCGTTAGCAAAGTATAATTGCAAACCCGCGAGTTGCGTAACTCGCAGCCCATTGATGACACGATACCACACTGCTGACACTACTTGGAGCTCCCATCATTGTTGTGCCGTGAAAGCGTTCCGGCTCACGCGTAACAGTCTTGTGCCTTTGTTTACAAATATCTCGGCCGTCTATTTTAAGAGGTACGAAAGTGTTATAATCGCTTAGACCCCAATGCCGCTAGGCGCGGAATGTTTCGTTATATTTTTTTATTTAATTTACTCGCTTCCATTTATTCTTGATCAGGCATCAAGAATTTATTAACTGCCAAAGTAGTAAATTATTATTCACTCTATGCGAACGAAGCCGGTCGTCGAGTAATGAACAAGCTATGAAAGAGAGCTCTTGTAGAGTAGATTTATCGTATAAATTGAACAATTAAAACTTGACAACATTGACAGTTGTGATAATTTAAAATATATGTAATAAATAGCTATATTTCGGAGTTTTGAATTAGATTGATCGATTAAACCATAGCACATATACCCAACGGTAAAATCACTCGGGCTGCTATTTACAGATACTCGTTCGCAAAGGGTTAATAAGTTACTGAAACAACTTACTTAAGTATAGAACAATAAAAATGTACATTTATAATTTTTCGTTACTTACATTCAGTATCTATTAAGACTGATTCCGAAAGTAAAATATTAAGGGAGGTACTCTTGAAAGCTGGTTATACCGACGTTAGTACTGATAACAAAGGATATGTTGTTATAGTCATTGAAAGCAGCATTACTTATAAAGTTGTTAAAAAGTTGTTGAAATGCGCATTATTATTTAAGTAAATACTATAATAGTTTTGGTTAGTTACTATCAACATTATTTTATTTTCTCGTCTTCTGTCATTAATTGTTCAATGCAAATCAAATCACTGATAATCAGGTACTAAATAATTGTGAGTGACATAATTAATTTCTTAGATCTCGCAAAATCCACACTTCTATCTAATCATGGAAAATATATGTAGAAAGAAATAAAAATCATTCAAAAATAGAAAGGAATAAACAATGCTTAAATCATAATAGCTTTATTACTCACACACTGCATTCATTAAAACTTCCACTTGTAGCAGCACGCACGAAACTTCAATGCAAATGGAGCGTCTAAAGTAATACAAACATACAAACATCGCCGGTAAGAAGACACGCCCCATTAAGTTATTGTAATTTAGTAGGAAAAAATTTATGTATCGGATACATGCCAGTTGGTTAAGCGATATACTTACATTCAGAAGTTTGAAAATTTGGGAGTAATCGCTTTGACTTGTAAATATGCTTTCTTAGGTCTGTAATTCCTTTTTTTTTTTCAATATATAATATCTATATTTTATTTCTATACTGTAAAAGTGTAGACTACATGTTTACTACCGACCTAAAAGACGGCCGTCTGATAAAGGGACCGACGGCTTAAGATTTATAATGAATTTATCTAATATTTATATCATATTTATTTAATGTTCTTTAAAGAATATCCATAGCCGTAAAAGGTGGCGTACCTGTTTTTTGCTGTTAACGGTTTACCGCGTAGCAATGAAGAATGCTTTTGCTGTGATTCGACAGTTAATATTAATCATCGCTGGAGTATTCGGGGGAGCGCGCTTCACCATCTACGTCCTCATCGTTACCCAGTATCCCATGAAATCTAAGTCAAAAATGTTAGCCTTTTGGTGAGAAAAACAAAATTAATACTATTCAAGGTTCAAATCGAGAGCCCCCCTACGATACTGATCAGCTAGGGACTGAAACTACTTACGTTTAATAGACCCCGGTAAAGTGGTACGCTCGGTTGGTGTCTACTATCGCGTTGGAGCAAAAAACGTCTTCCAAGCCGGTTCACCTTTGTAAGTCAGTTTCCCGTTAGTGCTCTCCGCCTATTGCAATAGCCGCTACCGGTTCACTCTTGAATGATAAGGAATAGGAAATGTGGTTTCAATTTCAGGCGATACTAGGAAACTTTATTGTTCAAGTGTAATTCGTCGAGCTAACAAAAAAGTACATGAATACGTTTGAAAATGTACCCACTCGTTTGTTGTTGTAAAGTAGAAACGTAAAAAAAAAAATAACTTAAGTGTGGATTTATTAAAAGGCTTTTGCTTGTGTTGTCATATATAGATCACATAATGACAAGAACTCATATATTTTTATATAAATAACAAGCAAATATGTGACATTTGTCAATGTTTCTTTGTTTGGAATAAATTTAGTATAAACAGCAGAAGTATTCTGGACGAACACGTCTTACCATCTAGGGACCCATAGTCACATAACGTCAGATGAAATTTTTGTTAAGTGTTACCCTATAACTGATAAACAAAAACTATAATACGTAAACTAATCATAATACTGATTAAATTTTTTACATATTTATTGAAATATTTGAACTCCATGTTTTCGTAACAGTTTATTTAAATGACTAGTACTACTATACTCTTAATCGTCTAGATAAACATTTTATGTTGTTATTTCTTAGTAATATAGTTTTTAATGAGTACAAGTATATAAATACATATTTTAATTTTGCAGATCAATGCTCGCGGATATATAGGATTATATATCGTTAAGTGCCCATTCTTATCTTGAACGTAGACTTCATGCTCGGACGAGAATAATGACTGCGGCAAGTTTGCCGTTCGGATTATAAGAGACGAACCAAAAATCGCTTTGTGCATTTGTTCACGATATGTTGAAGAATACCCGCCTCTCATGTAAACCTCCAATGGCGGGAAAGGGATCGTTGAATTTTAACATGAAAATCCGTCGCATACTTTACAAAAGATTCTCTGAAAACGTATTACATTTTTGAATGTCGCCTTATTTGAGGATCACGTAACTTTCAAATATTGAAATAGCAAAAAGGTTGTCATTAATTTCACATAAAAAAAAAGTTTTTAAAACTTGATGTAGAGCAAAATAATAATTCTTAATGTTAAAACGAAAACAATAGCACAGAGAAACATTTCCAGTGAAAAATGTTGAATAAATTCTTGACTCGTAAATACAAATCACTGAGCGAGTTAAACATCCTACTGTTAAAAGAAACAAAATGCCTTCTCCATGATAATGCGCATTCTTTAGTTGGAAACGAAAAATATTTAGTTTAGTTCTCTTTAATAGTGCTGCTAGGCTGGTTTCGCATGCGTGAATATGATTTAATATTTTTTTTTACATCACAAAAGGGCTCATATTTTTTATTTACAATTCTTAATATTTATGTTAGTAGATATGAATGTATTTTTTGTGTTAATTGTCTTTATGTACTCTCGCCATAAAAGATGATCTAAACATGAGCCACCTGAGGTAATGCAACAAACTTTCCGCTTTTTTTTCATTTTCGTTTTAATTTCTGAATTGTATAAAGGATTTTTGAAAAGGCTGAAGCTATATATGAAAATTATTTTTAAAGTTTATTAAGAGTTTTTATGGTTACCAATACGACAGTTCTTAATATAGACTAAAATTAAAACCCTTGCTCTGATTATCGATCGAAGCAAGATCGACTAATGTCCTGCTTTGGCTGCATACCGTGTGTGTAATTTTAATTAGAAGTGATCATCAACCGGTTTCGAATGGGTTAAGCAGCTAATACAATGTACTGCTCCATTTCAGCCTAAATAGGGCAACATCTGACCGCGTTAAGAAGTGGCGATGAGCGGCATCACAAGCACGCAGATTCTCTTGAGGGCTCGCTTTTAGAGGAAGAGAGACCCAAATTATCTACTTGCCGGAGCACAGACATCGCCGAAGTATTTGTTAGCATCAGTGGACTAATTCATTCTTGTTAATTGGCAAAAGAAATTTTCTGTGTAATATCGCCCTGTTTATGTACTGACCTACACACCGTCCTAATTTACTTTGTATTAAAAATAAAATCGTATTAATTTCTGGTTACATTATTATTATTTTTAATTTAGTTAATTTTAAATGGCCAGAATAACAACATTGTAAACTTTCTTTATTTAAGTTTTCCTACATTATGATATTTTAATAGCTGTCGCAGTATATTTATTTTATATCAATTATCACCGTCAATATTGTTTCAACGGTAAAGAACTAGGTATTCTAGAAGATGATATTTAATAATATCATCAGGTGGCAAGGTTATAAAAAGTGCCGTATAGCAAACAAACTCTTAATATTAAAATTTATACGCACAACAGTTTTCATGGCGGTTGGTGCAATAACACAGGATTTGTTTCAACGCCATCTAGTGGCAAATGATTCCCCGACGTAAACATAGTCAGCTTTAATTTTTAGACTAAAGTATGAAGCAATAAAATTAATTGCTGTAACTGGTGTTAAGTGATACTAGTGTGCACACAAATGATCCAAAAAACGGTTAATTGAGACGGCGTCAGGGTAACACGCGAGGTGTCAGCTCGCTCCGTTGATTGGCGTCGCTGACGCAGGGTTAATTAAACGACTAGGCGGATGCAGCCACACATTGACCTTTTTTGCTCTTTTAAAACACTACATTGTACAAGTTCAGGAAGAAATCGTAATTTGCTAATCTTTATATTTAAACAATGTTTGGGACGTGTTAAACGAAGTTATTCTACTTATGAAAACAATATTGCAATGTAGCCAAAATATCAACAGAAAAGTATGTAATTAAAATAGGCACTCGAATATTTTTTTACTACTTTGCTTATTTGTCAGCTATAGTTCTAGCACTTGAACATGTGTACGAGAGATAGACCTCACGGATCACCGGATCCGAGCTTCGATAAAGCTGTAATAGTCGTCAAAAAAACTAACAGCGCAATCTTCACGGAATCCAGTATGTGTACGAGAAATAGGGTATTACCAAAAAAACTAATATAATATTACTCACATCTTCCATATAATGTTCTTTATTGTACACAACGCTTTATACATACTCTTTTTGTCTTCTCTTCGTTCGACGTCTACACTGACTACTTTCTCTCTCTGACTGTCATTGTTACAAAACAATACCTTCTATGGAGAATCCATAGAAGGTATTATTTCAATACTTAATGCTCAAATAAACATAAAGCAATTACTTTTTATATATTACAACATTATAACAAATGTAATTAATCAATACTTTTAAATTAGTAAACGTGTCATGCGTCAGTAAACAGGGAAGAGTAACAAACTATTCTTTTTAGTTAAATTGGTTTATATATAGTTTTACATAGTATTTATTGTACTTACATTAGTAATCATTATGATTTAACTATCTTATATAATATATTGACGATATATATGTCTCATAAGAACTCATTTAAATGAATCAAATGAAACATTATTTTGAGTTGAAATAGTCGGCTACCGCTTTTTATACTACAAATATAAAAAAAAAACTATTTTTTTAAAACAAGAGGCGAATGTTAACAAAAGTTATATTTATAATCTTTTAGATTGATTCAAGTTTTATTGTTAGAGCGTATAAATTATTCAATCAGTTATAACTAATATATCTTCCTAGTCCTGGTGAATGATGATCAGTGACCGCAATTTTTTTTTTGATATGCATTGTTTCGAAGCTATTGTGTTCGAGCAGCTGCATTATAAGAATTATGCAGGGGATTTTAAAAGTTTAACTTTTGTTCACGGCTTCCTTTATTTAAAAGCCTCTTCCTTTATCGACTCGTTTGCTTACTGTTTATATCGCTCTCGAGTCCCTCTCGACAATGTATACATGATAGCTTCCTGTGTAATGGCCGACAAGTGGGCATCGTCATTTACTTAAGAGGATTGCTTTTTGTATTTTTATTTTATTTCGTAATAGCTTTAAAGTAATCATTAAAAATTTTTAATTATTAATTCTAGATTTACGAACACATTTTCATGATTTTCTTCACAAGTCGGTAGCAATTTTGCGCATTATTATAATCTTATTTTTCAAAAAAAAAGGTATAAAAAAATGTAGCCAGAGGCAGTAAAAATAAAATGAAAAATCAAACGCATATTAGCATACAGATTTTTTTATGTAAGGTTGTTTGTAAAAATGACTGGTCCCTGGACATAAATGTAGCGTTAATAATTCGAGTAATATTTTTATTAGTTATTTTCTTATCCGTTTGATAGTGTTTCTGCAACTCTACGTCAGGACGCATATTTTGCTCTTTGATTTTTCTTAATACTATATATTATTTAATATAATTTAAATGTTCTATTAATTGTAATCTGTTTGTTTCAGGTAATAAACTTGCAGATGTCGAAAGCTGATTTTCAGTACAAGCCCAATTTATATACAAGACGGTTCATGTCGGCACGACTTACCCTATATAATTTAATACCCTTGTCACGAGTGCCAACTTCTCTATCAATGTTTCACTAACCACTGTTTATGTTTGATGTTTATCTATTATATATATTTATTACTATTTCCCTTTAATCTACTTGTAACTAATTTATAGCTTATGCAAGAAGGTGGACCTTTACAGTTGGATTCGAATGAATGTCCTATACGCTTACATCGTAAATTATATCATTATGCCATCTTATATAAGAATAACGGCAGCAGGAACACTGTGCTAAATATGAAATGAAGACATACATCTATTTCATTTATCGTTTTTTCGACTTTTTCTTATTGTCTGTCACTTTTAATGTGATAGAATTATGCCGGATGGTATGTACTTTTCTGATTTAGTATATTTTTATCTCGTATACTTATTTTAATCCGGTGATGTGAAATGTTTACTGCACACACACAAAGTGTGTATAATATATATGTTCAGCGCTCGTTTCTCGAGCACATTCGTAACATTAACGTGTTCCCGTAGTTAATACACGTGTAAGTCAGAATATTCTGGGCGGGCATGCTTAACCATCTTCGGCCTAATATTTTGATGCCATCATATGAAATTAAGCTCCGGTATTCGCCAATTGTACATAAAAAAAAAACTGTTATCCACTAGGTAATTTATTTTTGTATGTCGCAATTGTATACACCGTTATGGATGTTACTAGAGCGGTAAATCACAATAATTCCACGGTATGTCAGTCTCCGTGCTGTCGCGCGACCGGGCCGACGACCCCGTCGTGTCGCTGCTTAGCACCGTTATAATCTCTTATTAACCAATCCGAGATACTGTTGCGAGATACATTTCATGTACTGTATGAATTTTTTTAAACGACTAAACGCGACCGTTCTCCCTGCTGATAATTAATACGTCAAGACATAGCAGTGTACTTTGCTCTTATAACTTTAGAACATAAGGTATATTTTATGTAAACCCTGTATCAAAATACAAGTAACATCTTATACTCCAGACTGAAGTGTTTAAGCGACTCGCGACATATTCAAGAAGCTTCTGGTAACTCCGTTTCGCCAAGCAATACGTGACGTCCCGTCCGCCGTAAGACGCAATCGCTACGTAGTTAACCTAGTGCTAGTTATAAGCGCCTTTCAGACCAAAACAGACAAATACCTTATCATCGTATACATTATTGATTTCGTTAGTAAATTGATAAACAAATGGTAGTTCACTCGTGCAATGTTAAATAAAAAAATTGAGACCACATCAGTATATGTCTTAAAAACCCACATCACTAAATTAAGCTGAAATGGAAATTTGTCGAAATCAAAACATTATTCATGCGGAAACAATGAGTAGATATCATCAGATAACTCTGAATCGAGTGCTAATTAGAGAGTAAATGTTTTGTTAATTGCTATTGCTAAAATGTTAATTTATTTTCGTTTCAATAATTCATTTTATAATCATTCCTATTAAAGCGTCTGACTAGCGAGCCTATGTGACAATTTTAATTACTGTCTAAACGAAATCAGCGAACGTTTGCGGTTGTGATGAGAATATTAATGTAGATTAATGCAAGTAGTTCTCCAAATTATTAAATATACTATTTAACATAACTCTTATTCAGTATAATCATTGTTTTGGAGTTATAGCGTGAATATTTTTTTAAGAAGACAAGATAATAACTTCAAAAACCTAATTTTTATAATACAATTTTAAAAGTATACTGCTCGTATAAATTATTTATAGATGAGAAACTATCACACACACACAGCGCACTAATGATACTCTTTCCCTTTGGGACATCCCAACCTTAATTTAACCGACTTAATAGAAATGTAAATGAAAAACAACACTTTTAACTTGACATGCACTTAATAAAATACATAATATCATGCTAGGTTAACTCTTATTATGCTGTTGTATTCGAATGATGCTTACACTGTCTGTCGTTTTCTCGACTTTTACAGCATTTTGGGGACTCGGGCCTCACGGTGATTCGTGAGCTAATACTTATTTTATTCGGTATCTTCTCAAAATATTGAATGAATTCGTTATTAAATGCTTTATTGTACATAAAAACAATGAAATTAACTTGTCCATAGGCGACATAATTAGTGATTTCACACACATTGTTTTCTTTCAGCCAGCTTTTGGGTGGTAGAAATAATGAAAATAAAATTTGAGTACACATTAATTTGTTTATATTTAATATATGTAAAAGTGTAAACATTTATCTGATAATTTATTTTTTCACTTTACATCGCTATGTTAGCAGGAAAAGCTCGGTTTTTCTGTCTCTATCCATGTCGCTGTATTGATATTCACGAATATTTTTTTTAATGATTATCATTCCCTCACCGCAATTTATACTTACGTTGAGATGTATAACGCTTACCCAAAGATATCCCATATTTTTGGTATGCCTATTATTTATAAACAACGCAACAAAGCCTAGTTCTGCAACATCTTCAGGAGACTAAGCGTACGGCCAATTACATCACCTTAATAGCAAACGTGTTCACATGCCGCTGTGCCTCATAACGCGTAATGAACGTTGCGAAATAACGTCATTACCTCTCCATAAGGGATCGTAGAAGCTCCCTCGCCTTATTTTATTTCTGACAAATGTATACCTTAACACAATGGGATAAGCGTCAAGAAATTTACTCGTGAGCGAGGCAAGAATAATTGATTTGTTATCAATGAATAGAGCCAGAATAAGAAATGGTTAGGTTATGCAATTAC
>DWQX01006534.1:0-11224 GCA_018245475.1 Pharmacophagus antenor | reverse complement strand
AACATTTAGCGGGACCACTATCTAGGACAGTGTGCTAAAAAGGAAACATTCCGCAGTGAATCGAATTCCACGGCAATGCAGTTGTTGAACCTGGTGGTTATGCGTATACTGCTGACGCACGGCCACCGACCGTAATCCTATAATTAAATGAAGAAGACAGACAGCCTCGACGCCACTGCAGTAGGAGGCAAACGTACTGGGGGCGCATTATAATTATTTCCAATATATTTCAATAGAAATTCAATTCTACTAATTTTGAAATTTACTAATAAATAACAAATTTAAATTATTGAAGGCTATAATACAAAAAGAACAAAGTACCTTAACACATCATCGACCGGTGATAAAGTGTTAAGTAAAAAAAGGGTTTTGTGAAAACGAATAATTTGCCACACATAAATATTGAATTCTAAGTCATTCGACTGCTTTACAACATCGGTTAGATACAAATATTTGTGGATTAAATAAATATTCGATTCTGACAATTGTTAACCATATATATGCTGTAGTAAAATTAATTACTTCCCACTTCCCATTCTGCTCGACATAGGAAGATTTTTTTTTAATATTTGTAACACCAGCAGTGTAATATGTCTCTAATAATATAAGACTCGAATAAATAAAGATAGGTTAGGCGTGGTCATAAATAAAAAATATTTTTAAGCGCATATTTTTGATATAAGTTTTGAAAGTAAAAAGCCTTATCATTGAATGAGCTAGTCACATTAAGGCATTTCGATGTCCTCTAACATCCAAAATATACTTCAAAACTATTCATGCAATTATATTCTCGAAAGGCACGACACGTGTTCAAATTTTAAAATGGTCACAAGCCGGTTCAATGTACACATTACGGATCAGAAAAAAATCTTAGCTTTTTAAACTGAATATATTATAAGTACTGGAGAGATTAATTCTATTTGACTGTGCTAGTTTTTCATTTTAGTTTATAGAAAAACGTATTATTTGTTTTTACTCAAAAGCATCATCTCGGAACATATGAGGTTTTATCAAAATTGGCAATTAGATAAAAAAAAATAAACAAACGATGTAAAATATTACCGGAAAACTCGTTTTTAAGTTCTGTTAAACGTACTTTGCATGAAATTAGAGACGAAAATAACCCAAGGCACCTCATTATACACTGCCGAATACTCTTTACTCACACGTTTGTCCCTTTTCGTTAACGAGTTTAATGAAAGATCAACACATGCTAAGAAAATAATTGCGGACAAAATCAAAGTAAATCGACTTAAAAACATCGCTCTCTAGATCTACTTGTATAGTACACTTAAAATACACTCATTTAGATTACAGACTGTTTTTTTATCTGTGGGCATGAACCTTGAAGTATATGTATTTTTAAAGACAAGCTCCAACGGTAACGTCTTGTGTATATGAGGGTTGAGCAAAAAAACAGGTTGGGGTAAAATAAATATAAAAAGTTAAACAACTATGCTGAATGTATGCATTTAGTTGTAAATAGCCCTTGTACTGTTTTATAGATAAAAATATGTATATACATAACTGTGTAAAGAACAAAGATGGTGTTTGTAGAAATATTGAATTATAATTTTGTTTTAAATATGGACCGAATATTTATGCAAACAGACTGCTTTATGTATAGGGCATAACTTGTCTGATATTTGTGTGATAATATTAGATAAGTTTTTATACATTGCGAGTGGGTTGCATTTTAATCGATCTTCTATTAATAATCATTAAACAAAATCTGTTATATTAAGTTAAGAATTCCAATACTGTCTTGTTAGACGGTTTTACGTTAACTGAAACGCGCGTTAGAAACGCATAAAACACTTCTCGCCGACTTTGTGATGGTTCACAGATCGCCATTATTATATCAACGGTCTTTGACCGCATGAAGTGTTTATCTCAAGTATTGTAGCCGCTTTATAAGCATCTAACAGAGTTTATAAATATTACACCATTATAATAAACCTGCTGATTTCCTGTTTATTTAATCCCTAACCAGAAACAGAAAGAAATACCATAATTGCATAATGTATGATGAATTGATTAAACTAACAAGAAAATCATTTTTAATAAGGTTTAAAAATATAACGCTGAAAAATATGTCGCCCCAGTCAACTAGATATTGTTAAAATCCATTATAAATGATATTCTTCCGTTTCCGAAAAAATTTCTTATAAAAATCTTTATGTGGTAGTTTCAGAGTATGCATAAAACGAAAAAGTAATTTTAAACAATAAGGTTCGTCGATTAGATTTAGTTTGTAGTAGCGGACCAGGTCGGGGGGGCAGCCAGCCAGGAGGTAAGCGGTAAAATGCGGCGATCGATGCACGACACAGCCGCCACGCGGCGCCCGCCAAGCCTGTGTCAGGGTCGTATTTATCCCTTAACAGGCACCGAATAAAAATTCAATTCATGAAATGTTTTTAATGAAATATCGCAAAGAAAAAGGCAATGAAAGAGATCAAAAATAAGTAAAATCCGAAAGGTTTAAAATTTAGAAAAATCTCTACTACTACATTTTTGTCTAACATTAAGTTAATAGTTTATAAATTAAGCAAAATTTTATAAACAAATAGAGTATCCCACGATGTTTCTGCAGCAAAATAAAAGTAGTATTAGGAATTTAATTGTAATCGTAGTTCCACTTCAAACATGATAGTGTTGACATTCAGTAGCTGAATTTATTGTAGCGAAAATCAATTGATTATTATTTAAAAGCATATATAAACAAGTTTTTCTTACCAAAAAGAAAAAGCCACCATAAATTTATATTAAAAAAAAAAACAGAAAATCAATTTTTGTACCGATATAATAAACAAGCCAAAATAATACGTTTTTTATTTTCCACCATTACGATTTTTTAAATTGCTATGGAACTTCGTTAGTATATTTCAGTGACATAAGATCAATTTTTGCATCTCTTTTAGAATATTTTTAATTTTTGGGGCCCCGTAATCGATATGGATTCCTTATAATTTCTTCACTTACCTATCTAGTTGTAAGCCGTAGTTTCTGAGGCTACTACTAATAGTTTAATTTTACAGAAATTATAACAAAAAAGTAGAATAAATTAATATCCGTCGGTCATAAAAATACTCTGGCTATTTGTATGAAAACCAAGAAATGAATGAAAATCGGTTAATCTCACCTATGAACCTTTTTCCTATTGCATACATGTATGTAAAATGTAGTGTTGACAATGAAAACAAAGATTATGGACAAAAAATTCAAGGAGCAATTATACAACCATATACATACTCTCCACACGTTCCGATACCACTAGACAGGTTTTATAATATTTTTATAGCACAGAGTGCGAACAAGTAATGATGATATAAATACTCGAGGTATTACAAATTTCGGATCAAAAGGTCTACAAATGATACAGTGTACATTTGGTTATACTGACTCATAAAACGTTACATCCATGCATATTAATTGTTATAAAGGAAGTGTCAAATGCGACTTAGGAAACAGCAGTTGTGTGATCAACGTAAGAATTTTAATAGGAAGTTATTTTTATATTTTATTAACAACAAAAATTTCCCTTCCTTTCCAAATTACTCTATGGTCCATAAATTAATTACATAATACGGTACTCATAAACAAAAAGTACATTTTCTGAAAAATGGTTAGAGATTCGATGAACATCACATATTACATATAAAAAATGCATTTTGGAATCTCGAAGACAAAGAACTCGGAATATTTTTAATTTAGGGTGCGTGAAGTCCAAATTGTAACTAAAAATTATACGATTCTCAATGGTTCGCGTAGCTTTTTCATTTATTCGGTCATGGAGGAATTATCAAGATAATTTTAGTGTAAATGTAAATTAATTCTTTAAAATGTATGACTATAGAACTTGTGACATAGTAAACAATACAGTTATGATAACAAAAAACAAATACCTTATTTACTCTAAAATTATATATTCACATTGGGCACAGTGAAGTTATTAACTATAATTATTACGAAATATAAAACATGGTATTGGTATTACATACAAGAAAACCATTTTTAAAATGTGTTGAAAGTAATACTGTAAAAAAAATTCAGAGGTACCAATTTTGAAAAAAATAATACTGTACTTACTTTAAATCACGAGGTAAAGTTTTAATAATCACATAAATGCATTTTCTGTGTCTATAGACGCAGGGTGCGATTGCTAGTAGAGCGAAAATCGCAGCTTTGGAGAGGGTGCTCAGCACGGCGGCCATCGCTGCCGCCAGTGCCATGAGAGCAACGAGAGCTGCCAAGACCGCGTCCATGCTGGCTGTCAGCCCAGTGGGACGCGTCACGATATTTCCGAACACTGGTCAATGATAAACAATAGTAGCACTCGGACACTGCGCGTCGACTAACGCGTCCGCGAACTCCCAACAGTTTTCTATAAATGCGCGAAGGACATGCGGCCCGCGACGCGATACCACGCGAGCTACTGGCGGTGCCCCCCCCGGCGCCAGATGTACATGCGCGGACAACAGCTGATCCCCAAGGAAGGGATCGACAAAAAAACTAAATAATATAATCGGGGTAAATGTTTAACAAAAACTTTACATCACCGATGTTTTTTGTATCGGTTGTATTGTAAACAGTGACATTTCAGTCGAACGATTCCGACAAAGCTTTCAATTTTATAATTAGAACTAATTTATATTTCAAGATTTTATTTATTGAAGAAAAGGTTTCATCTGCATAATTAAAATTCATAAATATTTGTAAACATATCGAAAACACAAGATAGAGCATTATTATAAAAAAATAATTAATCAAGTGCCATGGTATGTAACTTTTTTTCGTCAACATATTTAAACCTTAATGAAATAGGAAACATGTTACAAGGACCGATTATTTTTTCTATGTAAATTACCGTCCTATAGTCACTATAAAAATCAGAATGTTTCGAAAGAAGCTTACAAAAGGAAAAAAATCTTCAAGCTTCTGTATAATTATGTGTGATCGAATGTAAATAATTTTCCATATACTTTTTATTAGTCATATTTTATTATAAAGAACAACAAGTATTTAAATTCAATCATGAGTACATTTCTGTTCAATTATTTTAAGTATGACCAGGTATAATTTTTTACTGGGTGATCAGATTTTAGTGATTCTCACTTGATGTTTTCAAAGCAGCAATGTATGTATTTTGAATGTTACGCAAGTTTGTCTGTCGACAGCCGGCAATAAGCAACTCAAACCCGCATAGATACGGCTTCTTTCCACATGTTTATCCTTGGGGATAGTAGAATGAATAGTGCCATTAAATGTACTTTTAAATACAAAGGGGAAACAAAATATGAAACTGAGTTTTTAAAACAATTATTCATAACGAAAACCTTTTAATAACATCAGAAATACCTATATATTCACCCTTACCTACATCCGGTACTTATTAAATTCAAAATCATTACTGATTTACTTATTGGCGGGAGAAAGAAAAGGGTGTCTCATTCCAAACACTATTTATTTACTCTCCGAGTCGTTGGACTAGAAAATAGCTGCAGTATGTGCAGGAGACCAGAGAAGTATTAACTTTTCAAATTAAATAAAAAATATATCACGCCCAGAGAAAATAATAAGCTTATAAGGACAATGTAGCTTACAATGTAATCTACGTCAAGGGGGGTAGTCAAGGTTATTTAACATTTTAACCCACTAAACCCCACTCGGTGGTCGACCTCAGCGTATTAGGAACACAACCGTGGACTCTCCAACGCTACGCTATGATGATAGCCAATCCCGGAGCCTACGCAATGCATAGTCCAGAACTCTCGCGGTTTTTGACATATCATATTATAACAGATAAAGGTAGAACGTGTAATACATCCTCAGATATACTATCCCGTGAGTCCCGCATCCGATTGTTAAAAGCGAAAGAGTTATCAAATATGTATTGGATATAACATAAAATACAAATGATTCTGTGCCGCGATGCTCTTTGGTAACTTACACTTGGTCTTCGTAAAACAATGCATTTCGTCTTGATGTCTTAATCTTACTCAACCTTGTTCGTGAAAATCCATTATTGCCATATTTTTAATTTATCTCTCTCTCCTATTATTACAATATTTAAAGCTGCAAAATGATTATTATAGGTATTATTTGGTTGTAGGTAGGTAGGTAGGTAGGTTGTAGGTTGTAATTACAACAACGACATATGTTATACATAAGGTTTTATTGTAACTACACAAGAAAAGAATAACATAAAGGGAATTTTTGAACACAATACGAATACTGTTTTAGTCACCTTTAAAAAAGTTCACATGTAACTGTCATGAACACTTCTAGTTTTACCTATAGGATATGAGGTAGGAACGGAAGACTTTTTTAAATAGGAAGAGCAGGCTCGTTAGCCTAGCCAGCGGTTCATCTGATGGAATGAGATTACCGTCGCTCATAGACAGCCCCAACACTCGGGGAGTCGCAACTACGTTGCCGACCCTTAAGGAAAGATTAAGCTATTTTATTTTAAATTATTTACCATTATCACTTAAACTTATTGTTTAAAGGATGAGCCTTCTGTGTGTTGTGGCAAGAAAAAGTAATTAAAAAACCACTTTTTGTATATTCAAATTATACATTTAATCACATTAAACAGGTATTAAGAAGCATCAACTTTTTATATTCTAATATTGTAAAAAAAAATAAAAAAGCTATAAGTTTCAGTCTTTACAAATTGAGACTGCGATTGTGTAGCCCTGAAAGTTGCAATAGCGGGGCGGCAAGTAAATATTAAAACGAAATATCAATTTACTTACATATGAACTGTTATCACGGAACTTTATGTCAATGATATTTAATTGGCATCGGTAACATATTTAACCCTTATTTTAAAATAAATTAATAAATATCCAGGACTATTTGACACAGAGTACTCTGATTTCAAGATAGGTAGATAGGCAACTGTAGTATGGGTCATCAGAGACAGACAGACATACATAGATATAATTAAATAAATATTTAAATATTTATTATATTAACAACCAGACACAGAACAAACACAAATGTTTATTACTTGAATGTTTGTCCTGAGCGGGAATCGAACCCGCGACTCCTAGTGCAAGAAGCCGCGTTACTTCCATTACACCAATGGACCAGTCAAATTTTTGAACCCCTTTTTTCTCCAAAAATTATACGACTGTAGGCTACCAGCAATTCCGAGTTATATTAACAACGGCTACAACAACGAGCGAACCAGGTAGTTTCACTAAATTAAGCTAAAATCGGAGACAAATAGCCTCCTTCTCACATATATGTGAAGATACTAAGTATCTTCAAGATACTGACCAATACAGCCTCTGAATCCAATGAAATTGAAACAGCCGCCAATAAGACTAATAGCGACTGACATTATTCGTATCTAGCTCAAAGTGCCGACATGCCTTGTCGTCTCAAAGGAGTCCAGACGGATAAAATACCAATTTCTCTTTCCACCAAATTCGATATAATTAAAGTAACGCGCACGTTAAGATCCAAATCGCACATAAATCACGTCGATTATACAAATTGCTTACAATATATTTTATCAATCTTACTTCTATTTGAGACTCAGTATTGGAATAAAAAAAAAACTAATGAACTATCGTATTTATCCCGGTGGCCAAATAAATAATTTTAAGTACATTGACAGCCATGTACCAACTTTAATAACTTATATACATATAAAACGATGACGGTTTCTATCACAAACCACTTCAGTCATTATTCGTTAAGTGATACTAAAATATAACTGAAAAATTTGTCTAAAAATTATAGTATTTGCTATCTATAAAAAAAAAAACAACTGAATAGTGATTTACTGACAGTTGTACAGTATAATTCGTATTAAAGACGAAAATCTATACAATGAGCTTATCTAATTTTTAATTTTACTGTTGGCTGCATTGGATTAGTAGAAAAAATTGTAAATCCCATTTCTATTTGAAGTCTTACTTGTAAAGGCAAGACAGGTTTTTACAGACATTAGTGCTATTTAACAGTGGGTCAGTCCCAAGCAAGCACGATAGCCTGGTGTATACAATTTAAACAATATAGTGAAGTAAAATTAATTAATCATAGCTAGAAAACGGTCTAGAGCGAAAAATCACATTATGTATTTACAATTGTTTTATTTATACTTTTATTTATGTGCTCGGGCTTGATCTGCAGACATACCACTGCTATTTAACATATATTCTTTGATTATCGATGCATTTAAGAAATTGTGAGATAATTAATCCTACAAAAAAAAGGTCGCCTATTGAATTGACATCCATTCTCCTAAAATAACGCTATTTTTACTATGTTCGCGGATTATTTTGATTGCCTAGATTACTAGATAACTATTTTTACTTTACTTCATTTATGTGATTGAGATAGACATAAGTTGGTATATATTATGTTACGAGAATGGAGTTCACCGAAATTTTGAACATTGACAAATTTGAACAATTTTATAACAGATTCTTAGTTAAGAGAAATAAAAACGATGACTATTTTTGTTGCTCAAACCTTTCTGCTTTCAGATAATTTTGATCATTGGTATAAATAAGTAAACTCGTAATGAACTATTGTTTTAAATCTATAACAAAACAGTAAAGATAGATTGCGGTTATATTTAGCCCTAACAATAACAAATAACAGACACCACAAGTGAGAGATTAACATTTTTTCTAAATATTTGATTTAAGACTATTCCATTACAGTCTTATCTGCCCATTGCTTATTTTTTCGTATTCCGCAGCACCTAACGGCAAATATCGCCCCTGTTTCAGATCCAAATAGTATAACTTATCGTTCTTTACCAAGTTAGGATCAAAGCTTTCCTTTTGTAGATCTATTTTCTTCATTTTAAATGTACCTTAAAACGGAAAAAAAATATTTTTATTCACATCGACGAATCTTAATAACATGAATAAGATGTACACTAATTGTAGATAACTTTTACTAGAAACCGTCCAGGTAAGTACCACTGCTGTACCTAATTCTGCTGGAACTTATTAGCTGTTGGTGCTCCAATTGTGCTTCTCAGGCATTACTGATAGTGGACAATAATTTATTTAAAATTAAATTAGTCTAGAGATGAATAAAGATTATTTGAATTACATTCATATTGCTATTTACTGTAGTTTAAAATTTGACAATCCAAAAGCGGCTTGCAAAAAGGATTATGGTAAAAAAAAGTTGGAGTCACTGGTTGATGTTATATATACAATTAAAAGTCGGAACGTTAAGGGCCTTATGAAATTCCCCGCAGAATATTGTGAAACGTGAAGTACAATCTAATGTCTTAAAACCACAAACGGAATCTGGAACTCTTCAAACATCCACATAATTTTAAATAACTATCTCGATGTATGAAAATCATCTTACCCGTCATATCGACGCTGCTCATGACGCGGATAAAGACTGGCCTGGCGTAGACGGGCAGATCCCTGGCGAGGTTACGTGCTAGCCTGTCCAGGTCTAGCGTGCCGTTCACGTCGACGATGCCGCACATGCCGGCGCGACCCTCCGTGTTAGGTACCTACAGTACAGAGAACAGTGCTAACTCGAACACGTTCGTGCCGGTGTGCACCATCGGTGGCGCACACTAATTTCTCATTAGTCGGTTAGTATACGGACAATATACAATACCAGCTAAAGTTTTATAAACGGTAAACATCTTAAACTAAGAGCCATGAATATTATATAATGAGTTTATTTCTCATATCATTTATACAAATTTGTTTTTCATTAATTTTGTTGGTACACTATACTCCGTTAATCTATGGTTGAATAAGCTTTTCGACCCACGGTGAGAAACACAAAAATTGGCGCAAGTGTGAACACGTTAAATTCATTGTTTCACAAAGTTAAGTTTTTTATATTATGGCAATAATCGATAGTTATGTCTCCCAAGTTCAGTTGTAGTTGTGTGCAGATTAAGAAAAACAGTGACTTGGTAGAACTTAAAATGTATTTAGATAAAAATATTGAAACTAAGAATACAAAAAAAAACACTTATGATAATAATAATTGCGAACAGACTGAATATAAAGTTATATGATTTTAAAAGTATAAAAAACACACGTTAGAAGTAAAAAATATTGTCAATAAAGTTGAAAAAAAAAAAACAAATTAACGAAAGAAAAAAAAACATCAATAATGATATAAAATAAACAAATATATACTAAAGGGAATGCTACAATAGAATCTAACAGCGCATAATTGAAGCACTCCCAAACTCACCACTACACTGCGACTAAACGACACATGCCGCCTAGCGTTCCTATCGGAAAAAAAATGTAAGAGAAGCTATTGCGTCTGAAGCTGAAATAAATGAAGTTTGTAATAATATTTAAAACACAATTTGTTAGTTTTAGTTCGAAGCAGCGGTGGGACGTTGTTCCAGCAGGGAGTGGCGGGGTATTTAAAAGATCCTCTGAATGCAGTGGTCCTGTGTTGCAGAATCGATAAGAGATTCAACGTGGCGCGTGTGTCATAAAAATGAAGAATCTAAATGAGATGATCGTGGCTTCGTATAAAATTGTTGTAAAGGTATTTAGGTCTTTTTGAATTAAAAATATCAAAAAGTAAGTAGGCTAAATGTAATTTCCGCCTAAATGGCATTTTTATCATATTTACTTCATTCAGATGACTAGCACAAGCATTCTGTACCCGTTGAATAAGACGATTGGTGGGCCGTAGTAGGCAAGGGCCATAAATAGTGTCAAAATTATTTAACCTGGACAAGACCAAACTCTCCACCAGTCTTTTTCTTAGAGGAATGCTAAAACATTTTCTAAACCGATATAAAGTTACACTCTAAAAAAACAATTTTTCACCACATTACCTATGTGCACTTCAGAGCGAGGTACAGGATCAAATACTATACTTAGATTTTGTGCTGAATCGACTCTTTCAATATTGATTCCTTTAATCTTTATTTCTGGCCGTGTAACGAAAATTGATTATACTTGCATTCTATTGCTGTCTAGGATCATAAACTTTGATTTGGTGGGATTAACAACTAAAAAATTGTTTTCCGACCAGTCAATCAATCTAGGCAAATCTTTATTTATTTTGGTGACAATAAAAAGACACATTTTTCCTACAAAGGCCCATATTTGATCTCAGTATTACATAATGTTAAATGACAATGAAGCTTACGATGGTGAAGAGTGCTCGCTTATAATACTCCTTCTCATAGTATCTGCCGGAACACAGCAAGTTTGTTATTGCGGGAGATTGACAGTATGCACTA
>DWQX01006533.1:0-11225 GCA_018245475.1 Pharmacophagus antenor | reverse complement strand
AGTTTCCTTACGCGATCGAATCAGAAATGAGGAGATTCGCTGGAAGACCAAGGTTACCGACATAGCTCTCAGAATAGACAGACTAAAGTGGCAGTGGGCGGGACCCATTGCTCGCAGAACAGATGGCCGTGGGGGCCGAAAATTTCTTGAATGGAGACCGCTAGCTGGCAAACGCAGAGTAGGCAGACCTCCCACAAGATGAACCGATGACTTGAACAGTCGCTGGGACAGACTGGATGAGAAAAGCGCAGTGCCGTTCGTCGTGGCGATCCCTGGGGGAGGCCTATGACCTGCAGTGGACGTGTTTTGGCTAATATGGATGGATGGAATTGATCTCTATGTCACATGATATTAGTGTTTAATGAGCTTAATTCTGCGCAAACACATTTACGGCCTAACAAGCTTTTCGACAACGCGTGTTGATGAGTAAGTATATTTACTCAGTGAAAAGTCAGAAACTTATCCATTATAACGGACTGCTTGTTAGAATGTTTATACATCATCAAATCGCCGTGTGACAATTTTTATTTGTTATGGTAATCGCAGTGATTTTACAAGTAATAGCATAATTACAATTTTCCTATAATAAACACGTATAGAAACTGGTTAATGAAATTATAGGAATTTTCTTTTACTAACAAATTTTATCCATTATATCCATACTCATCGATAGGCTCCATGATTTTTCCTTAAAGTGTGGGACTTTCACTAACGACGTACTTAAGTACTTTTGATGTTGTGTAAAACCACTTGCCTCAACAGGGATTTTGATGTACAACTATCCCATTGAAGGAGTTTACAGAACATAAAATGTGGAAAAATTCACATATATTTTTGGCTCACACCAAAACTTTATGTGTACAGAATGTAGATAATATTTTTTTTATGTTTATACTCAACCACAATATCACCTGCTTTTAAGTGAACATGAGATTTTAGGTAATAAAGTTTATAAACAAGATAATAACATTTATAATACATTATAAATAAGAAATCGAAACTCAAAATTCATCAGTTTCATTGGAAGAATTAGAATTTTCATATTATCCTAGTTTGCGTGAATATAAACAAAAAAGTGTTTTCTGGTAATTAGATAGATCAGATTAAATAATTCGTGGTACATTTAGCTAGTTTCTTCAAGTATTTGTTTTTTCTGCACTTATTTGATTTAACCACAAACTATTAAAAACTGTTTTTTAAACGTTTTTCATGATCAATCCAAAAATGTTTAAAAACTTGTAATTATTTTTTTTTAAATAAAGAAAAAATAATAAATCTTAACAAATTTATCACCGACTATTTGAATTTAAATAGTAGTTTATTTAAGTATTAAAATAAACTCGACTCGTTTATGAAAATATTATCATATCACATGAGAATAATACTTTAGTCGAATAGATAAAACATTTATTGATAAAAAAGAACACATATAAATAATAAGAAAAAATATTCAAACAAACTTTACTTCTAAATTCAGTGCACAGAATGGGTACAGGTGTGCGTGCGTTGCATAGGTATAAATTACCATAGCTAAGTGCACTTTTTTAATTATTAATTTATCAATGTTTTTAATATAGTATAAAAATGTTTATTGAATGACAAATCATTAAATATAGAACAATTTTAATAGCAACATTTTATAAGTATTTACCTAATATGTAAAGAGGTTGGTAATATTACCTACAGAAGGATTGCAACATTTGATGGAACATTTATTTGAGAGTTCGATGTATCGTAAGTCATTTAAATAATATCCCCAGTATTTCACCAGTGTGACAGTTATTTGGTGCACCATCAACGATAACAATGAAATATTGCTAGACTTGAAATATCGATTCCACAAATACAAGAGTTATATGTATTCATTCAATTTTACACTACGTTAGCAAGGTGTACTTATAGCCGTTATTAGCCTGGTTGATGCAGAGAAAAGATGAATTACTGAGGTGTAATTTAAAAGGAAATGAAATAAAATAATAGTAACAAAAATTGCAAAATTATCACACAAACAGCGGAAAGGGTACAAATAAAGGGTATCTCAGAATGTTTTTCGTTTTTAGATGTTTAATGAAAAACAACAATATCAATTAAAACTCCTTTTATTTATTAACTTAAAGACCAGTTCTTGAAGTTTATTTATGAAAAGCAACCGTTTGCCAATGTGCACCATTCGCTTCTTTACACTCATTTAACCTGGAGCTAAACTTTTCAATCACACGCTCGAGCATCGCTCTTGGAATAGAGTTGATTTCTTCAGTGATTCTTTGCTTCAAAATATTAAGGTTGGATGGCAATGGATTGTACACTATATTTTTTAGGTAGCCCCATAGAAAAAAATCAGCAGGCGTTAAATCAGGGGTCCTCGGTGACCCGTTGAAGTCTCTTCGGCGGCTTATCACTCTTCCAGGGAATAAATCGTGAAAAGCCGCTAATGCGTCATTTGTAACATGAGAAGTGGCTCCATCTTGCTGGAAAAAGGAGTTGCGGTTGTAGCCATCCTGGGTTTGCATTTCTGTGGCTAAAAAAGTCGGGATCATATAGCAATATTGATCAGAATTAACGGGCTGAGTTCGACTTTGGTCATCCTCAAAAAAATAAGGACCGATAATTTTAAACCTTTTAAGCCTTGACTTTATATGGCAGCCCAAACAATTACTTTTGGCGAGTGCAAGGTCTTCTGATGCAGTTCTAGCGGATTCCCTGAAGCCCAGTATCAGCGATTTTGTTTATTTACGAGACCGTTGATGTGAAAATTCGATTCATCGGAGAATCAGATGTTATTGAAACTGCTCAAACTGTTTTTCACTGTCCTGCAGAATTCGACTCGTTTATCAGTATCATCAGGCTTCATTTCTTGAACAAAAACAGTTTTATAGGAGTAAAAATGTAAGTCTTTGGAAATAATACGATGAACTGCAGATTTTATCAAATTAAGAGAAGCTGCGCGCAATCTCAACGACTGTCGTGGGTTTTCCATAACAGACTGGCAAGCGCGGTCGACGTTCAAGCTCGTTCTTGATGTTCTGTTGCGCCCAGACGATTTGTCCGACATTGTATTCCCAGTCTTTTTAAACTTGCACACCCAATTCTTAATTAAATTGGCACTTGGCACATGTTTTAAGCTTATTAAATTAAAATGTGTCCTATAGAGACGACGAGCAACCGTGTAGGAAACGTTGTTTTCATAAAATACTCGCACCCAAAACGCGCGCTGCGGTCCCGTAAAACGATCCATGGCTACTAAACTTTACAAGCCGGACAAGCGATTGTGAGCACTCCAGCACATGCGGTTGACACATAGTGGTTAATTCAAAAACGAAAACATTCTGAGACATTTATTTTTATTAACCTTTTCGATATACTGGTGTCTACTTATAATTGAAATAATATATGAGAAAGACTGCGGGATACCTATATTCTGAATTTTATTAAAATCCTTTAGTTCACTGTAAAGATATTATCTACATATTTTTTAAAAATTGCACATTTTTCATACTTTTTTCATTTTCGCCCGGTGAACGTGTGGGCCAGACTAATGATTTTACCCGCTGAAAGTGTTTTAGGTTGAATTAAAAGTATATCATAAATTAAAAAAAAAACATAAAATGTGCCCTAATAAGCGAATATAAATATTTATAAATTAGTAAACACAAATACACAGGAAGTATAAGGATTAATTAATATATAAATGCCCTCGAAAAGGAGTCATGAAAAAATATCAGAAAATCTAGTATGAAATAATTTTCAAATTAATTATTCTTTATGAAAACCATGCTACATTTAAAAATAGTAGTTATTCTATAAATCGAAGTAATCTCACAAGAATAGGTTTTGATTAAAAAAAAAGAAGGAAATTGTTATTAAATACCAAAAAAAGTTAAAAATAACTAGCAATGAAAAACCACAAAGTATTATTTAGACCCTTAATAAAAACTTCAGCCTAATTTTTCAACAAAAGCAACAAACATCAAGAAAAATAAAAAAGTTGTGTGTATTTTTCCTTTGCTTAAAAGAAAACAATATTGCAAGGTCATTGAACATAATGAAAATGCTAACAGATAATGCTTTTTAAATTTATCCTTTATAACGGATTCTAAATTTCATCAAAAATTTGTTAAACAGCATAATATGATTTAATATGTTAACTCGCGTGTATATTCTGTAAAAATAAATCCTCTGAGATAAAAGTCAACATCTAAAACTGATGAAGATGTTAGCAATGGGTTATTCGTGTCACTATTTACAAGTTTTCAAATAATTTTACAAAAGGATGTATAAGATACATACTTGCAATAGTAATTAAGGACGGTTAGGAATGTCCAAGCAATAGCTACTTGAGAATAACGCCCCTATCTTGTTTTCTATTTTTCTAGTGATTATGATATCGAGACTAGGCTACGTACTTAGGATCCGATTCCGCGGGAAGGTAACAATAAGTGCGTAAAAATTTTGTTCGGCATGATTTGTCTTCGTAGAACTTGGAGATGCGGGTAGTAGTAGCTGGCAGTTATTACTAAATAGTGTTAAGAGAATTTGATATGTTAACACTTTACCGACCGGCCGTCGATAAATCGACGAGCGGTCAAAGCGGCACTTTTATTGATAGAAGACTGCGAAACTGAAGAACAAAGTAAGGATCTACTTAATTTCAAACCAACAAGAACGACTTCCCGATTTGATCATCCCGGAAGACTGGCAAATTTCGGAAAGCATAAACTAGTAAATATAGTAACTAACGGTCAATGTAACAAAACCCTTACGATAATGCAGTGTGTGCAAGTAAAAAAAAAAAACTAAAGAGAACAGTTTTCGCTTGTAAATACTGTAACGTCCACTACATAAAGGCGACTGTTTGGAGCGGTATTATAATTTAAAAGAATATTAAACAATTGTTATAAAAAATAATTTTATATGAGATATAGTATATTTTATGTAAATACTAAACTGCATACGGTTAAAATAGATTTAATAAATATTGTTTAGTACTAATATCATTAAAATAAGATTCCATTTGGTAAGCCTAAACCAAGCCGGTGTCTCAAACGATCTGCTCTGAGCAGCCGGTCACAGGGCCATAGATTCTCGAATCCCTGCCGGAAGTGTTAAAAGAACCCATAATATCTCCCGAAGATGTTAGTGTTGTGCCGCATTGAGATTTTAATTTAGTCGTTATAATTGCGATTAAAAAAGCAGAATTTTGCACAAATCTTTTTTGTTTTATTGATATTAAAAAAATGAAATTTGTATTTTAAAATCCTCGTCATTTAAAATAGATAATGTACTGGTGTGAACTTTACAATTACATAAACATATAACGATTTAATTAATTCGCGTCTGCCACATCCGTAACCCCCGTATAAAGGGTAATTGCATTCACCGTGTGTCAACATATTTGTGATCAATAATTAATTTACTAATTCGACATACACACAACTGGTGGACAACAGGAAATTACAAGCCGACGTGTTATTACGATGGTGATTTTGTTGAAATTGGTGACATTATTGTTAGCTTACTGTATCCAGCTACTTTGACGCTCAATACTGGGTAGGCTTCGTGACTCGAGAACCCCAAAAATTAAGCTTGAATTCTTACTTTAAGATAAAGGTTGACATGAATTAATAAGAAACGGCCTCAAGATTAGCATTTTTTTTTAAATTTGATAATTAGGATTATCATGGCGGAAAATATTTCGAAATGTTCTATTGAAAACTATTATAATACTTAGACAATGTTTCATAAAGAATCAGCATTTGTGTTCTATTTATTTTGTGCTTTTATTCAAATATTATGAAAAGGTGCCTTTATAATCGGTGATTGGTTTAACATTCGAGTGTTTCTCGATTTCACCCGATGTTAAATGACAACGAGGCCACAGATAGTAGAGCTCGCTTGCCCAGAATAGTCTTCACTTGGTATACATATATGCCACAGAAATCGACTATTAAACCATGGAGGCCAAATTCCTCTATAATTATTTATTTTTAAAGTAGGTCTCACTTTTAACTATTATAAGCACAATAATTACCATAACTAATTAAGAAAAATCATCACAGCACCATTTTTCCACGCATGCGTACATTAGTTTTGCCGTAAAATAGTATTCTAGTCTATAATATACGCATTAAGTATGAATTATAAACACATAAAAATTCTTGTATTAAATAGTTTATAGATGCAATTCGAAGCAACTATAGAATGCAAATATAAATGACCATTGCGTGCCAACATAAATCGTTGTTCGTGTAAAACAGGTTGCAATGAAACATTTAAAAATTATGTGACCCATTTTACATCAACCCTAAGTTTAAAAAAAACTACGATTATGAAATTTTTACGTAGAATTACAAAAAATAACTTACCATTATACACAAATAACGGTATTTAGTACGCCGGGAATTCTATAACGAGACTAGTTTTCTGTAGTAACAAGAATAGATCCAAATTTTATGACGCAACTGTTTTATGTTATTCCTTAGAAATGTTATAAATATGAACTTCAGGTAAGTATAGTAGACCGAAATCTAAACTCCACTAAATAGTTAGATTGGATAAAATATCGAACCATGTCTTTATTTGCAGTTTCAATCAATCGATAATATAACTATTACAATAATGTCAGTTATAAGTATAAAAAAAGAAAAAAATTACATCATCTTCAACTTCTCATTGTCTTTTATCCAAGTACGTGAAATTGTTAAATCAAATGCATTATTGTTTATGAATGTGTCAGTTGTGGCAATTCACTGATTCCAATAAATATTCAAGACGCGTTCCACCACTTACTTTTATGACACAACATTGGATAATTGAACACGGCAATAAATTTCCAATTTATGCCGTACACTTATCATTAATTCGTAAATGTAGGACGTGATATATATAACATCATCATATTATTTGGAACGTTCAATGTATACAAATTGTTTGAGTTAACCATATTTTATTTAAAAATAAGGTTATAATGTAAATGTACATGTTATTAAAAGATATATATACATAAAATGTTTTGGCTGAATCACTGACTGATTGATCTATATATCAACATAGTCTAAACCGCTGGTCCTCGGGAAAAGTAATTTGAAGGGAGTGTTCTTTGTGATGTGCAGGTATCCACTAAAGAGAGGAAAACTTTTTTAAATTTTATCCTTAAGTAGCGTACGAGTGACCGCTAGAAAGTACAAAGAGAGAAAACAGAACTATGTTTTTTGGTTCCAACTAAAAGATAAATAGAGAAGACTCCTAATTTGGGATAACCAAATTAGATAAGTATCTAATAGTAGCTATACTGTAATATAAAAATTTGTAATACATAGTTTTATAAAAGAATTAAGAATGTGTTATTATTATTATTGGTTATGAAGCAATGACATAGTTATTGCATATGTGTTGATTGACTGCCTCCGTGGCGCAGTGATTTAGCCGCTTGCCTTGTAACGCGGAGGCCTCAGGTTCAATTGCCACAGGAGCAGTGAAGTCTGGATGGTGCTAGTCCCGCCTGGCTAGCTACCACTCTCAATGTCAATCTGCCGCCATGACACCATTGCTGTGCTCCGGTAGTCAAACATGTGAGAACCAGAAGTATTCTGTGCGAACGCGCTTTGCCATCTACGGCCTAATTGTCATTTAAAATCACTTGAAACCGAAGTAAACTGTTATACCATAACCAACTAAAAACATATGTTTATATGGGTGTAGTAGAAACACTAATTAAAAAACAACACGCATTAAAACACAATGAGATTCACAATATTTGAGTCAGAGCTTTGGTTTTTGGAGATATTTACGCAACATAGATAATTTTAAAAGAGAAAAATAAAGCTTTAATGATTGTTGTTTTCATGGAAATAATATACTTTGAGCTTAATCACATTAAAATATAAAAAAAAACTGTAACTGCAGGCAAATGAGAAATATAAGTGTTTTATTGGTTAATTTCTCTTGAAATAAAGATTTTATTGTAGTTCTTTTGATACTGTCGCTAATTTTTGAACCAATGTTTTTTCTTTTATTTTTATTTACATTTACATACACAGGTTCGATTTGGAAGACAAAAAAATCTCAATTATCAACGTAAGGTTTATAATTATTTATCCATTTTAATATAAATGAAACTTGCATAAACTGAGGGGACATTTAGCTACACCACGGTCGAGGCCCTAAATGATATAACATTGGGGATAAGATTTGTTACACTAACACTGATCTTACTTTAATGTCCAAATGATTCGCATATGTAAGGATGCACATATTTCTTTTTTAATTTTCTATTTGTAAAGTCATGTTAACCTCCAATTATATATTTTTAAAGTCTGACATTCGCCTTCGCATGTCAATAATCGATAAGTCAGGATACTAGTTGTTATTAATAATTCTAAATATCTGGAACATTTTTCACGGATAGTTCTCTGATCCCAAGATAGGTAATTAAGCTGGACTCGTAGTATGGGTTTTAAAGACTGAAGATAAACGTAAATATATATTTTATAAATTCACATATAATAAAAACATCCTTAAATATATAAAAACAACCAAACTAAAGACAAGGCTACTACTATTACACTAACAGGCGAGTCAAAATTCATTATTATAAGACCTTTTTAGAAAACGTAACGACAATTTTGTTTAACATTTTTTTTTAAAACATACACCAGTATACATATATTCCAAGTGTCTATAATTTATTTTGTATGTAAAGTCGTGTGAATTTTATGTAGCTACTATTCTAACCCTCGCAAATGTCACAAAGATGAATGGTTCCAAAGAAACTTGCACTTTATGTCACTTGTCGTTGTGGATGTTAAAGTTAAATTAAATTTTACGGGTCGGCTTGTATACCCATTCATCAAGTGAAGGGTCGCAAGTGTACAACTTAGTTGAAGGCTAGTTAGTAAAAATAACAATTCTGTCGTCTTGAAAGGTTTTAATGAAAAAAAAAATATTCTTCTACCTAATAGGTTGCTGAGGCTAATGAATTGATAGCAATTTTATACTCAGTTTTGTAAATGTTTACTGGGCACCAGCATTTAAAACGACAGTGGCTTTATTGCGCAATAGGCTTCCGTATTAAAAAACAATTGTTGGCGGACTGTGATCTGTCATACGTGACATAACTTTTATCTTAAAAGATATTTTACAATATCTGATTTTATTATAAATTTTAAGGTATCTAAATAATATAATTATTATGACACATATGCTAGAACGACCTCTTCGGAGGGTGTCGGAGAACATTTTATATTGAATGTGGTCTCACTATAAACATGAAAAAAAAATATTTACAATTTAGCATTATTATTTAAATAAATATTATTTCAAATTTTACAATTATCACTTCATCAATAAAATATAATAATAAGAATATAATCAAATTAGACAGATTGTAATCAAATCAGTCGATTATTGACGTATTTTTTGTAGTTATAAAACATAACAGAATGTGATTTATTATTCCCCTGGTACAGACACGGCGAAATTTATGACGCGCTTAGCCGGAAAACAAAATGAAAAGAATATAAAGGTTCTCTATTCATCATTGATAGCACAGGAGGGCGTTGGCGAGACATTTAATTGATGTTCCTTCAAGGTTTTAATAATTATAATTATTTACTTTATTTACCTATACCACTGGTCTAACAATAAGCGGAACTTTCGGCTGGTCTTAAGCGGCAAACGTCAATTTACATGAAATGCCACATGTTTTCCAATTATGAACTTTATTCTTAAAATCTACAAGATATTAAAGGCCTTGTATCATAAATGTTTGATGTGGCAAAATTTCAAGTAATCAATTTATTAGCGATTATAAAAATACAATTAAGCATAGCTAATAATAATTAAAAAAAATTCTGAATTTCTAATGTCAATCTATTTATATAAAAATGTAAAACCAAAGTCCTAGGTAACTGACAATAATCAAAGCTCAGCCTAAACCGCGGATTCTAGATTCTAGTTCTTTGTGATGCGTAGGTATCCACTAGAAATTATTTTTTAAAATTCCATTCCTGTCTTTAAATATCAATGAAGATTTTTACTCTCTGAATCAATGGAATACTGATACACATACTTGTGGGAGGTTAATCATAACATTAAATAAAAAAATGCCACGCCAGAAGAAGCAGGCGTGTGGTAGTTAGTATGTAATATTTTTATTTTCTAGTTTCATTACTTTTTTTGTACATGTTCGGTATGAGTGTAGATGTATGAAATATGTTAGAAGAGATACAAAACTACTGAATGTACGCGTACAATAACTTTGATCGCTACATAAATCTAACGATTATAGATACGGCGACAGCTTTATCTTCATAAAAAAAGAACACTGAATAAAGACGTCGTGTTAGTTGATAATATTTTACGGCTACACGTAAGTGATAAATTAAAAAATATCTACAAACTGAAATAATAAAAGTACAAAAGATCAAACGATACTCATATAGACATGCTGCTAAAATCAAATCTTGGTGTGGAAGTTAAGATACATTATAATATATTAAGTTTACTAATTCATCAGGTTAATTAACTCTGTTGAATTGAAAAGGTAATCGCGAAACACTTGGATTGATTTTATCGAATATGTTACCTATAGAAACTTGAATCGTGTTTATAACACTGCGACCTTTGAAATTTTCACGTTCAGTGTTTGAACTCGTCGATGTTATATGAATTGTATATAAAGTTAATTTTTCATATCGCAATTAAAATTAATACTTTTGTGCAGTTTTTCTTACTAGCTACTTTAGAAAATAATAAATCTTGATGGTTTACAATATATGTCAAAATTTTTAATATTAACATAAAGCATCTGTGGACGATTCGTAATCCATTCTTATATGTAGCATAATTAAATGAAAAGCTACAATTTCTTAATAAAGAACACTATTGGTAATGTTTTCTTTTTTAAGTAATACTAAATAAAGTAAACTTTCATGCTTTAGTTACATAACTTTTTTTTGTTTCATAATACCTGTAAGTCTTTAATGTAACACCCAAGGGAACGAACGCTAAAACTCTTTTGTCACTCTTGTTAAGAATAAAAAAAGTAAAATTAATAACTTAGACGTTACATCAACACTGAATATTCTTGATAGTAAATTTCTTGATTAAAATATATTTATTTTATATATAACTGTGGAAACCACACACTGTTTAACAAAATATTGATAAAAAAATAAATATAATAAAATAGTGAGATGTCTGTCAATATTTTTTTAAAAGTGTAATTT
>DWQX01006532.1:0-11225 GCA_018245475.1 Pharmacophagus antenor | reverse complement strand
TGGATTGGAGTAAAGTGGCCGCTTTATTTCTCTCTCTTACCGTCATTTGCCAAAGGCTGCCATGTGTGGCGCAGTGTGCGCCTGCTAAAGAAATGATTACCTTCAGGGTTTTGAATAACAATCTCTCTGTTGTGTATTATTGTAAATAATTTGTGAAATTATTTAAATTTCGAATATTTGGAAGACTCGTTAATTTCTAAATGCTATTTCCTTATCATTTTCTTCCTGTGGAGGGCACCGCGAATTTAATTTGTCACTATTCTATCTCGTAAAAGTTTAATAAAGCGTTTTTGTTTCGAGCTTGATATCCGGATTTTTAAATAATTACTATTAATTTGCACATCTTAGATAATAATCAGGAAATTTTAACCTAAAAAAGTTTATTAACTTTTTCTTGTTGCTTAAATATTTTAAAACTCACCACAATTTATAATTAATCAAGTGAATTCAAACGAGCTGATGGTGCAATATTAACTAACTGCGTAGTCGAACGCGCGTCTCCGATGCCATTCCCTGAGGTGTCTGTTGAATTCATTTCCATCGAGGAACTTGTTACCGCATTCGGAACAGGTGAACTCGTAATTGTCGACGACGTGGACCCGCATATGCTGCTTCAAACTCTTCTGATGGCGGTAAGATTTATCGCAGAGCCTGCACACGTAGTTCCTCTCGCCGGTGTGCGAGACCATGTGCTTCTTAAGGGTTGTGACGCAACTGAAACTTTTCCGGCACACCTCGCACTGCGTCTTCTGCGTGTGGTGTTTGTTCGTATGCATCGTTAAGGCCCTGCGGCTCTCGAAAGTGGTGCTGCACACGTCACAGTCGTAGGTGAACGTAACGCCGTGCGACGTTTTCAGGTGCTTCAGCTTTCTGAAGTGCTCCGTAAATCGTTCGGGGCAATGCGGGCAGCGCAGCTGTCGCATCTTGGTCGCGCCTTCGTGGTTTTTCTCCATGTGGTATTTAAGATTGGAGCTCGTGGTGTAGACTTTCTCGCACCTAGTGCAGGGGTGTCCGCCCGGCGCGTGTATCACCTTGTGCTGCGACAGACGCTGGTGCGTCATGAAGCCGGCGCCGCACGTCTCGCATATCGCGTTACTGAAGTGCACGTTCATGTGCCGATTGAGGAGTACAAACGTCTGGAAAGACTTCCCGCAAATGTGGCACGAAAGTTGTCCGTTCTTCAGGGTCAGGTTATACGCGACGACACCGTTGCCCGATGCCGTGAATACTTTGCCGTGGTCTGTGGTGAGATGCTTGCGTATAACATCTGTGTCCGCGTAAGATTGTCCGCAAATTTTGCATTTCAGGTCAGAAATATCAACTTTGACCGTGCGTTTCCCCTTCGGAATTAACTCTTTTAGAATTGTCGCGTGTTCGGGTATTTCGTGAGATACGCTATGTTCGAGGAGTTGATTTATATCGTAGTAATCTTCGCTACAGAAGAAACATTTGAAATAGTAGCGACAGTACACGAACGGTCTGACTGTCGTGCACTCGAGGAACGAGGCGGCGTTCTGCCGCTCCGATAGCGTCATCTCCCATATACTGGTGAGTGCGCCCTGTCTGCCTCCCGCTTGGTTCCCTGGGGAGGTAAAATTTCTAAATTTTATTATTCTATTTTCGTGTCATCCATGGTTAAGAAAACTGACGGTGTGCTTCGCCTGAAACTTGGATCTTTAGCCGTTGAATTTTTCCATCTCTGATTACGATGTAACTAGACAAGAATTGAGTATTTAAAAACCCCAACTAGTTACAGGTTTTATCTGATACTGCGTAGCAGTGGCTCACGTTAGAGTAATGAACAATTGATTATACTATACAACAGTCTGCGCAGAGGAACCGAATAGGTTGTGAAAAGAGGTTTATTCACCGCGAAACGAATATGTAAACAATAAAGCGTGTAGACAAGCGAACAACGGTGCACATAATAAAGTATTATGTAAAGTAAAGATATTTTATAACGAATATAGTAGGTGCAAGTAGTAGTATTTGCACGAAAATTGAAAATACTTTTCATATTCTGCACGCATTTGATCCATTTAATATTTTTAGTGTTCAATATACATACACCAAATACTTGTGTAGAAAAATAATTTAATTTTTATCGGAACTATATCGCGTAAATATTCACTAGGTGCGCGCCTCTGCCTCGCGTCCAGGGCCGAAACGTACCAAGTTAATATTTACGTGATATTGACCCGAAAAAAAATTATTATAATATACACAGATTGCGGAAGTTTAAAATCGTTATTAAATTAAGAAATTCTATTAACTCTAACTACATTCAATTTATACATACAAAGATTTTTAAGATAAGGGGATGGTTTAAAAATTTGTTATTAAGAGGATAGGTGTGATAACAATTAGGCTAGACTTTTTCCCTATGAATTTATCATTATAATTTTTTATAAATAAAACAATATTATTTCTCTATTTAATTTTACATCATCTATTTCTTGTTCAGATTTTTTTAATATTAACGGTCTAAGTGAACTACGGAAGGTCGTTATGCACACGGTGGCTTCATGTTTCCTTAGTGCAGCGACTAATTCAGCGTAAATTACATATTCCCTCGGAAGATGCAGAGTAGAGTTACCAGACGGTTTATGTTTACACTATTGTATAATTATAGTTTATTACACGAGGTAAGCTAACAAGGTTTTGGTGACGGACGCAGGAAGCCTCTCGATGCGGACAGCGGCAGACAGATCGGTACGAAGGTGTTTCATCGGTCTATGTCCAGTAGCGGGAGCCTATCGGCTGATGATGACGAGGGCAGATTGTTCACTGAGATTTTCTCAATCGCGTTCTCGCGCCGCGGATGCCAGTGTTTCATATGCTCTCTGTAATCGTCGCCGCAGCGGAACCCGCTGCCGCACTCTGTGCACGTAAACCCCCACGCGGGCGCGTGTACCCGCATGTGTTGCCTCAAAGTCCTCTCGTGCATGTAAGCCTTGTGACAGACATCGCAAAAGAAATTCCTCTCGCCCGTGTGGCCCCTCGCGTGCATCTTCAACACGGATTTAGTGCCGAAAGATTTCCCGCACACTTTGCACAGATTCTTCAGCGTGTGCAGTTTCGTCGTGTGCTCGGTTAGAGCTCGGCGCATCTGGAATACCGCTTTGCATATTTGACATTCGAATTTGAAAACTATACCGTGCACGTCCCTCATGTGCGTCATCTTGCGGTAGTGCTCTGCGAACCTTTCCAAGCAGAGTGGACATTTCAGCGGTTTCGTCTTCTTCGTATTCGATTGCTGGTGTTTCTTGAAGAAATGATAGCGCAGTTTCAACTTGGTCGGGAACACGTCTTGGCAATTGTCGCACTTGTAGACTCCGTTTTGGTGTACGATTCTGTGGTTGATGAGCCGCTGGTGCGACATGAAACCGAGACCGCACTTCTCGCAAACCACGTTGAAATGTGCGTTCATATGTCTGTTCAAGAGAAAAAATGAAATAAACTTTTTGTTGCACTTATGGCAGGATAGCAGGCCGCAATTGGTGCCCAAATTGTATGCCATCAGGCCATTACCGGCGGAGTTAAACTCTTTGTTATGCGCCGCTGTCAAATGCTTTCTAATATCGTCAATATCGGAATAGTTTTGATCGCAAATCTTACACTTCAAATCTGATATGTCCACTTTTATCACTCTTTTGCCCTTTCTGAGATATTGCTTTAACAAATTGCTCCTCTCGGGTGCAACGTGGTGTTTTGTGTGTTGTAACACTGAATGTACTTCGGGGAATATCTCATTACAATAGAAACATTTGAAGTTTGCTTGTTGGTAAAAGAACGGCTTTATTGTAGTGAATTCAAGAAATGTTGCGGCGTTTTGCCTTTCCGATATGGTCATTTGCCATATGCTAGTCCTTTCACTTTGGCGCTGCCTTGTTGTTATCCCTGGGGAAAATAAAAGAAATTCTCGTAAAGCATTCAGTTTTCAACTATGATCTAGCTAAAAGTGTCTTCTTCATTATTTTCACATGCCAAATCACTTTAAATACTGTGCAACGCAAATAATAGACAAAAACTACAGAAAACATTTAAATTGAAGTTATTTTCTGTGCTCTTATAGCATTAATTGTGATTAATTTTAATCGACTTAATTGTTATATGCCATCGTGTATCACACTCATGTGTGTCATTAACGTTACGTTATCGCTAAAAATTCTGTTACAAACGGAACATGTACTTTGGACAACCTCATGCGTCTTTGCATGTTCGAGAAGATTCTTTCTTCTCGCGTAAGCTTTCCCGCAGATCTGACACTTAAATTTCTTATTACCAGTGTGCGTCAACATGTGTCTGGAAAGGCAATATTTGGAAAAGAAACGAGAGTGGCATATACCACATTCCTGATTCCGTTCCTGCATATGAACAGATCTTCTGTGTAGAAACAATTGGTATTTCAAATCATATTGCCTGCCGCACGTCTCGCATCTGTATAGGCTCGCCTGGTTGTGAACGATTCTCAAGTGCTTGCTCCGCTGATAGTTCGAGTTGAATCTCACAGGGCAAAAGGGACAAGTTCGCATTGATTGTTTCAAATGGACTGCTCTGATGTGACTGATCCTTTTCGATTGATTAGTAAATACTTTATTGCATTTTTCACACGGATAGCTTCCGGTTGTATGGGTCTGTAGGTGTCTATTTAACAGATTTATAGACACAAACACTCGGCCACATATTTCACAGCTGTAGTTATTAAAGTGTATGCTCATGTGGATGATGAGCAGGCGTAGCTTTTGGAAACTTTCGCCGCAGATTTGACAATTGAATAGGTCGCCAACTAACTTGAACGGTATTACGTTATCTTGGTACTCAGGCTCTATGTTTTTCCCATGATCTTTGAGATGAATTTTCAATTTATTTAAGTTATCCAAAACAGCATGACAAAGTTTACATTGAAGTTCTACAATATCCACTTTTATCATTTTGTCCCGAACCCTCTTATTTACCTCCTGCTTTAATTCTTCGAAGCTATGCTCGCCTATGGAATGTTGTCTTAATATATTTGTGTCTACGAATGGTTTAGAGCAGATATAACAGTTGTATTTATTGCTAGTGTGTAGAAATGGATAGACGTAGGAGAACTCAAAAATTGTAAGAGCGTTTTGTTTCCACGTTGGCGGCTCTCGAGTGATGTGCCTTCTCAAAGGTTTTGTTATATCTGTCGTTGTAACGTTTTGCGTTGAGTTTTCGAAAGATAACATCGTACCATTTCCAATACTGTCTAAAGATATCGGTTCCTTTAGAAATATCACTAAAGGTTTATCAGATTGAAAGTCGACGTTTTGAGTCATTGGTATCTTATCAAAGCAATTATCATCGTCTTTTTGTTTTGATCCAATGTCCACGTCCTCTTCGTTTTCACAAAACAGACTATCAATACATATGGGTTTCTTCAGTATTGATAATTCAATATCAGAGCCGTCATCGTCTTTGAGTACTATAGATGAGTTTGTTACATTGATGACCCCTAGAAAAAGAACAAACTCTATGATTTTAATTCTAAATTAATACATCACGAATTGGTAAAAGAAAAGAAACAAAAAACCTTAACATCTGGTTTATTAAATTTCATTAGTTCACACAAAAAATAGTTAATGTACTTAAAAGTATTACAGAAGTAATAAATTGAAATTTTTATTAAATAATATCAGTGCATAAGTGAATCTACTTTAAAAAAATCACGGTGATCAAAACATCCGCAAATCTGTTGTATGGTCCATTTGTAGTAAAAATATTGCATTAATTTTTATTATTTAAATTACTTCATGTAATCGCAAATGATCCCTTAAATTTTTCCGGCGCAAGAATGCTTGGCCGCACATTTCGCATTTATAGTTCTTCTCTCCCGTATGTATGACCATATGTCTCTTAAGTGTTTCCTTATTACAGAATCTCTGTAGGCAAACTTTGCATTGGTGATTCCTTTCCTGAAGGTGGACGGAACGGGTGTGGCACACCAGGTGATACTTTAAGTTGAACGCGCGGCCACAGGTCTTGCATTTGTGCACGCGGGTCGACTGGTTGTGGACGTCTTGCAAGTGCTTTGTGCGTCGGTAGTTCGAATTGAACCGCTCCGGGCACATGGGGCAGCGGCGCGGGTACTGCTTGAGGTGTACGCCCCGGATGTGCAGCGACAGTTTGTGCGACGTATTGAACACTTTGCTGCAGCGATCGCAGGGGAAGTTGCCGCTCTCGTGGACCTCCAGGTGCTTCTTCAGTAGCCGCAGTGTCATGAAACCGGAGCCGCAGATCTCGCAGCTGTAGTTGTTGAAGTGTACACTCATGTGAATAACGAGGGTCCGCACTTTGATAAAGATCCCGTCGCACATGACGCATCTGAAGCCTTCCTCTTCGTCACCCTCGAGTCTAAACGGAATAATATTGTCCTTGAGCTCCGGATCTATGAGCTTTTGATGATCTTGATTCAAATGCAGCTTCAGTTGGTGTAAGTCTTTAGGTTTATCCGAGCAGAGTTTGCAGCTCATTTCGCTCACGTCAACTTTGATTACGTTTTCCCTACGATTGTTAACTAAGCGTTTTAACGGCGCGAAAGTGTGCGTGTCGTGCATGTGACGCCTAAGCAGGGCTGCCTGTAGGAAAGGTTGCGAGCATATGAAACATTTGAACTTGTTATTTCCATAGATGAATGGGTACACGGTGGAGAATTCGAAGAGAGTCAGCGCGTTTTGACGGGTGTCCGCCTGCTTGTTCGCGCTCCGTGATGATAATGGGAAGTCCGCTTTTTCGTCAATTTCAAGGTCAGATCGGGGCGTCCTGCGACCTAGTGACATTGGCGAAGGACTACGCGAAGGAAAAAAGTTTGGCGCCGGTGAGGACACAGCGGCCCTGCGCTTTACCAATGTAACCATCTTTTTAAAGTTGGTTACAGTTCCCAACGGTCTACAGAGGCTGCGATCGTAATCCACTTGAAACAACGGCACGATCCTTTTTGTGGGCGCCCGTTTATCCGTACCGTCCGATCCTAGAAACAAACAAATCTTATGAAGACGCAACTTGTGTTTTTTTTTTGAAGATTGAAATTATTTGGGGTGACAGGAAGAGGACATCCTTGTGCTCCCTGTTCACATTCTAATAACGACTTTCGTACCAAAAGATCGAATGACGTGGGAACATCTATGTAATAAAGATTTTTAGAGGAATGATTAATATGGTGCAGTGATAATGAAGACGTTAAGAGTGAAACGTGCTCGCCTAGAAAACACTTTCACATGAATGACAGCCGTAACACGGCAATGCTGTTATGGCGGCAGATTGACACAGAGTTGTTAGTTAGCCAGGCGGTTTCGACGAAATCCTACAATTATCGAAATATTTGCTGATAGTGTGTATCAGGAACCGAGGATCTGCAGGTGTTTTACGACAGATGCCGCTAAAGGACTGTCATTTGATCAATGCTATTATTTTAATTAGTCACACACGGTTTAGAATTATATGATTATACTTCGTTTCTTTATATGTGTAAACATTTATTGCTTGTTATTAATGTTCCGTTATAAAGTTGGATTGGGTCTTGCGTGTCCTGCGTGGGACAAACATACGAAACGAAGAAAAAAAAATAAAAGAAAAATATTATAAAGTATGTCGTTTATTGATTACTATTTTATTTATTTATTTATTCGGTGGAAATTCGCGCTTTAGAGCTTCGACGGAGCTGAACATCAAATAAGCTGTCAAAGTTCACGTGTTTTATTAAAAAGACACGCATAGCAGAATGTAATATTAATGTAGTATTTGATACACCATAGCTTTAAGTTACGGTGGTAGAAGTAATTGACGGTGGCGACAGTAAACGGTTAGTACTGCAAATCGATATTAATAAGGAAGCTTTCACAAACTCAAAGTTTTGTTATTTAACATGGATTCGTACAATTAACCGTCAGTGGTTTATAATTGGAGCCGGTTCGCAACACGTTCTTCACTTAAAACTTACAGGAAATTCAGGGATGCTGGTCTTTGTGATGTATTATTAAATTCAAAGTCCTGATTGATTCTCTGACCGGCTGACCTATACGTCGGACGCACGGTCTGAACCGCTGGTCACAGAGACGTGGAATTTGTAAATTGTGTTTTTTGTGTTGTGTGGGTATCAATATTATATCTTCAAATTTCTACTCTGGGTTAATAGACGGATTATTAATAATTTCAAATAAAAAAAGTTATCACGCCTAGAGAAACGGACGGGTAACGTCTAGTGTGGCATATAGAAATGCAATTCATTCCCAAAGATTAAAATCTAAATAATCATATGGACAATTACAGGTTTTTGTATAATACGCGTTTCACAAAAATTCAATATGACATGAAACAAACGGAGTACAGAAAAAAAAACGGTGCAGCAAAGAACATTACTCTAAGGTTGTCTGGAAGAGACCGCTTTCAGCAGTAAGACCGCCTTTTGCATTGCCAACGTATTCCTTTACTTCGCTCTATTTGTAACAGTTACTTTATTTTGTTTCATGTCTATTTTATTTTGTTTTTCTTATGCAATAAAGACTATTCTATTCTATTACTCTGGTCTTTAAACGATTTAATAGAATATAATAGACAGCTAGTATTATCATCTCACAGTTTCACTTAGCGACTATCGTCGTCTAACATTATAGTTTGACCGTAAACACTAGGCACTTTAATCTAGGTGAGGTCTAACGACCCATCTAAGTCTGTTTCCTAACACACAACTAGACAAACATTAATCTGATTCATGAAACGTTTTATAAGTTTGGTTAATGTTGAAATAAAAACTCCTTTACACGGTAATAAACCTTAAAACTGACTAAAGAAGGTTCAATATTGAACGAACAAATGAAATCCTCCGTCAACAGACAACTGATTAAGTTATGGCCCTCCTTGAAACGCGAGATTGGCTTTTACAGCTACCGTTGGATGGTGTACCCTTGCGTGATGTTTGAGGCTACAATTCTGCACGAACGACCTGCCGCATTCGAGGCAGACGAATCGTCTGTCGTTGTCGTGTATACGCATGTGCTCGCGCAGCGTGTACTTCCTGGCGTACGCCTTCTTGCAAACTTTACACTGGAACTTCCGCTCGCCCCCGTGCCTCACCATGTGGTCCCTCAGTTCGGACTTCGAATAGAACTTCCACTCGCACACCTCGCACGCGTGCCGCTTCAACTTCAAATGCACCGTCCGCACGTGCACGCCGAGTTTCCCGCTGAGCGTGAACACCTTCGGGCACAGGTTGCATTTGAACTCCTTCAACTTTAAACCGTGGACGGAGGCGACGTGTTTGTTCCTTTGGAAGTAATTCCGGAACGCCTCGGAGCAGTGCGGGCACCTGTGCCGCTTGACCTTCTTGTGGACGGTGGCGTAGTGCTCGTTCTTAGCTATCGTCGAGCGGAACACCTTATCGCATCCGTCGCAAGGGTACGAGCCGTTCTCGTGGGACAGCGAGTGGGTGCGCAGCCTGTCCGGCGTGATGAAGCCGGTGCCGCACTGCTCGCAGATGTAGTTCTGATAGTGGACGTTCATGTGGTGGTTCAAAGATTTGAACTCGTCGCACTTCTGCCCGCATAGCGTGCACGCAAACGTGTCCTTGGTGATCTTGAACGGCAGTATGCCGTCGTCGGAACTGAGGTCTATATCTTTGGAGTGCCGCTGGTTGAGATGGTGCTTCAGGTTTGTGACGTCATGGACGTGCTCGCCGCATATTTTGCAATCGACATCCGTTACGTCCACTTTGACCAGTTCGTGTCTTTTATGTTTGAACAGCTCACATTTAATCTGCGCCAATGTCGGCGTTGCGTGTTCGAGAATGTTGTGAGCCCTCAACGTGGCCGGGTCAGAGTACTGCTGACCGCAGTAGAAACACAGGTATAGGTTTTTCATCCATCTGAACGGACACATCTTTGAGCTCTCCAGCAGTAACATCACGTTCTTTCTTGTCGACCTTAAGGCGTCGATATCGTTAGTAACCTTTTCGATCGGATGTTCTGTTCGCTGTTCACCATTTCCTTCCTCGGTGAATGAATCATCACCTATAAACGACAAAACATATCCGCGTCAGCATCAAAAACGCACATATCGCATGCAAATCATATCAAAATCATATAAAACTCCGCATGAACAGTTCTCTCGAGAGGTTTGTGATGTTACATTGCTCGGTCATTCACGTTTTGTTCAATGCTAACTTGGGACTGAATTTTGTTTGATAAAGTATTCAAATCAACAACGCATAGCTGAGTAGGCCTTGCTAATATTCTGCATTCGCTTCTACCCCAGTTAAAAAAAAAAAACTAAACAAAAATATTCTGATAGCAGTAGTAGAGGATTTATTAGCACAAAATAATGGAGCCTCGCTTCAATAGACATAAATAAGGAAAACTGTACTAAACAGATAAGGTAAACTGTAATACGAAATATTTACGGCACAAATCTTTTCTATATTTAAAAATGAATGAGCAGAGATAAGGAACTGAACAATCGTCTGAAGGTTTGTCTCTCAATAGGCTTTAGCTACAAAAGACAGAATAACGGACTAAACGATGACGAGCGGCGACGACAAAAAGCCTAAAAATCGGCTACCGGTCGATAAAGTGTTAAGAGTACCATTGACTGCCAACTACGAGATACCTCGTAATGGATGCTGCAAGGCTACATTAACTAGAAATCGTCATTTGAGTAAAGAATTATTAGTGAGGATGAATGAAGAATGTATATAGTGTAGAGAATATATTAGTTTTTTTTATTATACGATTTTTTTTTATTAAAATTGTTATTTAGAACATGACATTAAAACGAAACCGCGGAACTCACGGCGGCGCGCGCTTGAAGTGTCGTTCTTCTCACGAGAGCCCACATGTTTTAAAATAGCGTTAGAATCATTTCACCATTCAAAAGCGCCTATGAAGGGGCTATCGAATAAAATATAATTTGAAATTGAACTTGACTCTGCAGTATCAATTTACAAAAAAAATATAATAAAGAAATAAAAGCCAAAATCAAATTTTATCAATTAATTTTATTCTTATAGTAAATATCTATAAAGAAACGTAAAGTTCCTAACTACAATACCGATACAACCGTCACAGTCTTCAATATTATTATTTTATTTTTACAATAATTCGAATTTAGAACGTCAACGGAAAGCAATGGGATTTTTTTCGACATTATTCACATAAAATAAGAATACACAACTTTTTCTTTTTTTTTAATTTCAACTGTTCTTTTTTTTT
>DWQX01006531.1:0-11230 GCA_018245475.1 Pharmacophagus antenor | reverse complement strand
TGACATTTAGGCTGCTGCTGTTACTGGGTTCGGTGAAGTTTGCGCTGTTAGATTTTTTGACGACTATTACAGCTTCATTGAAACCGGCTCACGGATCCGGTGAATCGTGAGCTCTCCCACTACCTTACTCTGGCCAGAGAAACCACCTTAGCCTAACTGTCAAGTGGCGAGCTACGTGATAGTCGAAGTCGGGGCTCGGGCCTCAATCGAGCCTATCGTTCTCCTATTAAGCAATAGGCGGGGGTGAGAAGCGCCCGGGTATTCGGGTGTATCTAGTGTACGCGGTGTGCGAGTTTTCTTTCCGTCCCGCTCGTCGGCGAGCGAGACGAGTGACGATTGAGGTGTGTGGATAACTAGTATTGTAGGTGTATGTGGTGTTGTGCATCGAGTTGATAGTTTGAGTGTTTTCTGTCTGACCCGACCCTTGCGTCGAGACTAATTAACATATTACGCGGACGACGCTTGGATAAGCGTAGATTAGGAATCGGCACATAGTCGACTGTATTAACGATCAATTTATTGGGGTGGTGACATGACCACCTCGAAATAAATGAGAGCATTGTTATTGCTGAACTATACTGAATTATTATGAAGGCGAAGATCACTGTGCATGTCTATGTTCCTCTGGTACCACTCGCCCCGGTAGCGAGCGGGGTGAAGCGGTTCTGGAGGAGACATTTAGACCGTAGAAGTTACAGCATACGTGAAAACAAGTATAGCTTATCTGTTCTTTTTGTTAATAACATAATTAAATTTAGATTGATAGAGTAAAATTAAGTATCACAACTTTGGCAGCCGAGGACTACCATATCAACTCGAATAGAGACAGTAAATATCAGAGCCTTTCACTGCCTTCATGACCTTGTGACATGGAACTTAGATACTGGAGCTACATGATTGGTAGGGTGTAGATGACGATAGAATATTTGAATCCGCTTGGCTCGCTAACACTATCGATGTCAATCTGCCACCATAGAAGCAATAACATGTGCGATTATACTTGAAAGAGCTTTTGTAGTATCATAGGTGAAGACGCTTCACCGTATAGAACATCATTGTAGCTTAACATCATGTGGAATTGAAGTCAACTGTTAGTCCATTGATGAACAAAAAATCCTCGTTTATGCAAAGGGAAAATAATGCATCGAAAGGGTAGTTTAATAATGCTGTGGCGGTGCAGGTGGCGGCCATGTTCCGCGGCTGCCGTTCCGACGACATGCCGCCGCACGTGTTCGCCGCCGCCCAGTCCGCGCACCGCTGCATGCTGGCCTCGCGGCGAGACCGCGCGATCGTCTTCCTCGGCAGGTATGCGATAACGATTACATCTACTAACGTATTGTGAGGTCTTGCGTAATGTGTGTTTATATTAAATGAAACAATTTATTTTACAGTAAGTAGTAAAAGGGCGTTTTATTATGAGTGGTAAGACTTATCACCATCTCTTAAAATGACAACGGTAATGCAACGTTCAATGCCGAGTTCCACTCTTTTTGATGAGCAGAAGTTATTAAATGAAATAAAACAGAAACTCCAGTCGCTTTATAAATAAAATAATTAATTTAATTTCCATTTACTACCTAAATTTTCATTAGTCGCAATATATGTTCGCATTGTTATCTTTTAAATTAAATGTTTAATTGTTTTACTCAGTAATAAGGATGTTTTTTTAACACTTGACTGCCTCCGTGACGCAGTGGTTTGCGTGACGCAGCGCTTGCCTTGTAATGCGGAGGTCCCGGATTCCGATACACAGGTCACAGGAGTAGTGAGCTGGATGATGGAAAGGTTTTTCGAACCCGTATGGCTAGCTATTATCCTCAATGTCAATCTGCCACCATAACAGCATTACTGTCAGGCCGTCATACATGTGACCGATGTCATAACCGATAAAAAAGTTATTGTAGGGACATAAAAATAGGTTTTAAAAGAGAACGTTAAAAACTTAGAATCCTTTCTGTGACAAGAAATAGAAGTTTAATAAAAAAAAATCACTCTCTAACCACAATGCACCGGTACTAACATCTGACCACATTGTGTTAATAAAGTTAGAAATATCTTAATTCAAATTCATTTCATTTCTCTTTGATAACACGGAACTACTGTTTGAAATTTGATGTCTAGTCCGACAGGAAAAGGCATCTCTCATTTCATAAGAACATTGAAGAGTATCGGGTTATACACTTTCATAAGACTACGCGGGAGACGTCTTACTCTCGGTAGAGGGCGCGTTGTGAACTAATGCATATAAATTTATGATGATTAAAAATAATCCAATTTAATAACGAAATTTTGAGCTTGTTTAAAATTGCGTGATAGCTTAATATCTTAACGAACCCATACGACATATAAACAAAATGTTGAATAAAAGTACTAAACATTGACAAAACACACAAAAAACTCGTTACTAATTTTCCATTATAAGGAAACTCATCTCTTATTAATCGACGAGAAGGAAAGAAGTTTCTCAATTCTAAACTTGTCTTTTCTTGTTTGTGATGTTTCCGCGCATAATTTTTATCAGAATGAATTAATTTTAGTTTATTAATAATATTTGTAATTTCTTTAATATCGCAAGACAATATAAGAGATATTTTAACCGCAATATAAAAAATTGTATTATTATAAAGAAACGAACGATATGACTACGAGACTAAAACAGGTTTGGATCATATAATTTTAAGATATTTTTCTTCTATTTAGAACAAGACATTTGTCAGCGGACTAATGATAATATTCACGTTTTATATACTAACTTGATTCAGTATTTTCATTAACGTTATTTCTTGTTTACACCTTTGCATTCATAAGTTCAAGGTTTACAACCTTACTGCATTGTCTATTGTTATTTAACACTCATTATTTAAAACCAGTTTTGAAGTGCCAACATTATTCAAGATCACACGTAAAATGAATAAGCGAAAATTTGAACTTTGTAATTAATTAAAATTTCTACTTTTGGCACTATATGGCCAATGATGTTTTTAAACTAACTCATATACAATGAACTTGCACTTGAAATGAAAACAAAAACATACATTACAGCTAAACAAAACATTACTCAATCACCTATCGCCACATGATATATTCATCATGTGACATCATGCCTATGCACTAAATAAAATAACATCATTTCTGAACGCCTCTGTACAAGGGAAGACAGTTCGCGTTATTAAATAAAATTAATAAATTTTTCGAAAAAAAATTATTTACTTTTACCATAACAGTGAAATTATTTCTTCAAGAGGCAAAAATAAAAGACGTTGCAAAAGATTATAAAATTTTATTAGTGTATATTAGGTGTATCTACAATTTGATACTATCAAAAGAATCAATAGATTAATACTAATTTGCTTCGTCTAAGTACTGCGTACGCACATAATATCTTCTGAGTGTTTCTTTTTGCCTGTAGATCGGGTTCGGGTAAAACATCGGCCATGCGGCACTGCGTATGGTACCTAGCAAGCGCTTACCCCACTCAGGGTTCCAAACTCACTCCCGATCGTTTGAATGCAGCTTTAGATGTGCTTCATGCCTTCGGATCCAGTCGGTAAGTAGTTTTTGTAAATTTATTTATAACAGATTAATGATATAAAAATACACACTGAACAGAATTAGCTTGTAGTTTTTGCTTAGTATATATTAATGAATTAAATGGGGAATGTAATTATTATATTATGTACCTTCGTAGCTATTTTGATCGAGTTAATTTTGTTTGAAAATTATCTCCGTCTACTTTCTACTGTTATATATTTTCGATTATTTTTTTATACTATTCAAATTAAGCCGATACTTAGCACATGATGCAAAAAAAGTTCAGAATTTAGAAAACTGAAGTTATCGTCTAGTTTTACTTATGGGACATTGTTTATATCGTATATTTAAATGTTTATATCAACAGTACCAGTTCTAACCCGCACGCGTCGCGCTTCGTGTCGCTCACGTCGCTGGATTTCGACGGAGGCGGCGCTCTGGTGTCCGCTTCCGTGCAGACCCTGCTGCCCGACTTCAGGCCAGGACAGTCCCCGCTGAGGGCACTGCACACGTGAGTAAACACGAAACTTAGCCGAAAGGTTTAAAACCTGATCTCTTAAGAAAAGTGCTATCATAAACTCAACATTTACAATAATCTCGGTGGAAATAAAGTTGATTTTTATTTTACAAGTTTTGTGTTAGATCCATATATAATGTGAGTTATAATTTAATTTGGGAATCCCCAAAATGTGAATTCAAGGAACAGACGAAATAGTTAATATACCCAAGTATTGACGAATCTAGGTACGCATTGCAGTAAATCGGGTAGTGGCGCGTTTCTATACATTGTATTAAACGCGTGCCAATTAGAAGAAATATTGTTGGCTATACCTGTATTAAAAACTTACAACATTGGTGTTGCAGATACTCATATCTATATTTTTAATATTTCCAGATTATTTCACGGCAGCGACGGACGCCTCCGTCGAGAACTCCTACTGGATCAAGCGCCCATAAACGCGCCTAATCCATTCATCAGCTGCAGTGACAAAGCCGAGGCGCCCGCTGAATTCTCCGCGCTTAAGGAAGCGCTTCAAGCACTCTCAGTCACAGAGCCTGAACAGGCCGTCATTTGGAAGATCCTTGCTGCGATATGCCACCTTGGTTGGTCTGGCGTTACTAAAGGTAAGGGCAGTAAGCAATGTGTCCGATATTATTAAGAACAATTATCTCTAATCGTTTTTCCTTTCTAATAGAAGCTCCTCTCTCTGTAATTTTATTTATTTTAAATTTTAATAGTAACATAAACAAAGAGATACGTATTCTTTTCACCTATTTCGAAAAAATATAATAAAAATAAACGTAAAGCAGAAAAATTGAAGATTGAAATTTTCTCTTCTTTCACCGGATAGAGGAGAACCCACTTGGAAATCACAAATTTTATTAAGCGATTAATACCAAAGGAATGAATAAAACTGTCAAATGATCTTTTACAACGCTAATGAGAAAGCGTTTACTCATATCTTAATCTCCTTCGCAGCGAATTCCGGTTCGGGTCTAAAGTACCAGTTCGGCAGTACGGGGTGCGCGAACAGAGCCGCTCGACTGCTGGGCGTGGGCGTGGACGAACTGTCGCGGGCGGTGTTCGCACCACCTGCTCCCACCTCACCGCAGTCCGCCACCGCTCTGAGGTACCCTTCTAAAATATACATAGCAAAGTTGATGTTAAAGAAGCGTTTTGGTTGGTGTTACAGTTTTTAAACTCTTCTGGCTAGCTGCCACATACACTATCAATCAGCCGCCTTAATAGTTCGACTATGTTCTGGCGGCAGCCTTAATTGTTAGAGCAACTGGGCGAGTACGCGTCATCCATCTACGATATCATTGTTTCTTTAAATTGAGTTCAAGTGTTAGCCTATTGCTGATAAAAAAAAAAGCATTTTGAATGTAAAAGATTTATTAATCTTTTAATTGGTATATTAGAATCGAATTATAAAACTTGCAGAGTTGAGATTGAAGTGCAAAGATCATTGCTAGAACTCGAAAATATTGTCGAGTGATAAATAATTATTAGAGGAGAGAGAGAGTAAGAGGAGGAAAGTCTCTTTTCTATCAGGTTCTTTATAATTTTTAGAACACCATCACCATCAAGTGAACGGGAGGTACCAGGTTCTGAAGCATTAGACGCCTTTGTGACCGGCCTGTACAACGAAACATTCAACATTATTGCAGCTTTAGTCAACAGGTGACTAATTAAAAATTTTATTTCTCTTTGACAGTTACATAAATACATCGACTTTTTTCGTAAAAATTTTGTAACTATACCTTTCAAAGATTAATAACCCACATTGACAGGATGGATATTGCCTTTGTCAGATGGCTGTACTGCAAAATAATTCTACAGATTATAATAAAGTCTGGGATACAGAAAAAAGTTGTATCTCCTTTATTATAAGTGACCAAAAATATGTTGATACACTTATAAACCGTTCAACTGATTATTGTGAAATTGGCATACGGAAATTTCAAAAAATTACTTAACATTTAATTAACTTAAACATCATCAAGCCATTAACTAAGCTTTACTAATATCATATAATTTATAGATTCAACCGTTACTTTGCGGAGCTCCATGATTAAATAAAACATAAATTAATTTTCCAATTTCCGTTTCGTTACTAATTTTTATTCTTAGGAGCCTGTCCACTTCAGCTAGGACCTCGGCTTCTATCTTATTGTTGGATACTCCTGGCGCTGACAATCCTATGTGCGCAGGCCAGCAAAGCGGAGCGCCACTATCCAAACTGTTGTCTAATTATTTACAGGTAATGATTAATTGTCTTTAAATATTTTTATATTACATTGCTTTAATTATTTTTTTTTATTATTTTTATACGATATTTTCAAATCTTACGTATATTATCTGTAATCTCGTTTAAAATTACTGTTATTCCTATTCAAAAAGAACCTTTAGGGACACGAGCAAATGTTTGTTTGTTTGAGGTCCAGATTTGATCTTCACACGATTGAGAAACAAGAATAAAAAAGGTGCTCTCCACAAAATGCTGGTCGAAGATTTTATTTCTCAGCAATATTACAAGTTACTTTGACCTGGTATCACCTCATCGGAGATAAAGACTTGAAAGCTTGAAAATGCTTATCACAATTTAAAATTTAAGATTGGCTTACTATTATAAACCTTTAGTCTAGACGAAATTGGACTGAACTGACAACGAACGTCAATTTAAAAAATCTATTGGAGGACGTGAAAGTAAAGGACAATATGATATTTGAACATAATATTTGCAGGAACGCCTACAAGCGGTCTTCCACGACGCAATGCTGGTTGCTCCGCGCGAGCGATATGCGCAGGAGGGCATCACACTTGATGACGGAACTGAAGACGGTAAGTTTCACCTCCAGGCATTACTTGCCATCTGATGCCGACAGAAATAAAAAAGTAATGACTGACTATGTTCCTTACATTTGTAGGAAATCATTTCAAACTCATTATTAAATATTGTAAAGTTGAAGGCTTCTGGAAGGAAGGAAGTTCTGCTCATGAGCAGAATATAAAAATTATTCTCATCCGTTTAATTTTTGCATTTTTGTAAATTGTGAATAATAGTTTTTAAAATACACTGTTACTTTTCTTTACTTGAAAGTTATTTGCACCTTCCTTAATATGTTTTGGCTACATAGTTTAGGCTAACACTGGTCCTCAAATGCATAACATGTTAAGTGACAATGAGCGCTCTTCTAAAGTACTCGCTCCTTATATGCGTATGGCTTCCGTAACACAGTAATGCTGTTATTACGTAGTACGTAGTGAGATTAAGGATTAAGCCTAGTCAGGTCAGATCAAAAATATCCAATCACCATCCAAACTACAGTTACTCATAGTGTACGGAAATCGAATCTGGTTACCTTCGTACTCCAAGTGAGATGGGAAAATTCTGCGCCACAGGGGCAGTTAGAGCACATAATATTTTAACTCATTTAAATTTGAAAATTATTCTTCAAGCAAATCAATTTTGGTTTGTTTTTCAGATTGGCTCTCGGAAACTGTGAACCCCGGACCAATGGTAGAATTGCTCGACAAATCACCGCAAAACTCTATCGTACGAAGCTCTCAAGCAGACCTTCGAGATTGTGATCGTCGGGGTTTACTTTGGTAACCTTATACATGGTGATATCAAAACACTATTTTAACAATAAGCTTCACTCGGTTGAAGATTTTAACATAAACCACTTAAAATTAGAAGTATTTAATAATATGTAAGTGAATAATGCTCATATTTTTCGTGTGCATCAATTGAAACATATAAATTTGTTTTAATATATTGCCGTTGTCGTATTCGAAGATAGCTATTAAAAAATTGTACCTGTCTAATTTAAGATGAATCTCTTTGCAGAAACGGAGGTGTAGTATGTGACGAAGTAGTCAGAATTGCGATATAGTTATGTCCGAGGTACGGACAGAATTTATGGCGTAATGTTAAGATTTTACACGTTGTACCAAGTTAGCTTTAAGTTTTTGTACATGTAATGAAATCTTTTTTATGTTACATACTAAAAAATTACACTTTATTATTTTATAGGTACATTTAAGTTTAATAGGTTAATTTATGAAGTGTTTCGCGTATTGGTAATATGTTTGTGTACGCAGGCTCCTAGACGAGGAGTCGATGTACCCGGGCTCTTCAGACGACTCGTTCCTTGAGCGAGCGCTCGCTCATTATGGCGCCCCCCACCACACACACTACCTCATCAAGAAGTCGCCGCACGCAAGGCAATTCGTCTTGCAGCACTTACAGGTGACATTTGACAAACATTTGCTAAACTATTAGACTTAACTGATGAGACTGAATGGTGGTAAGATTTTTAGAACCCGCCTGGATAGCTATCAATTAATCAATCTGCCACTATGATAGTATATTCCGGCAGTCATACATGTGAAAGAGAGAGTGTTCTGGGCAACCACGTTGCATCATATATGACATCATCGTCACTTAAAATCATGTGTCAATTAAGGTCAGTGTTATAGAAAAAAAACATCGTTTTTCTCTATCACCAATTACATTGTTCATAAAACTTTGTAGACGTTGATTTTTACTGCCCATTAAATAATCTTGTTTGAACTTCAATTGGGATTAAAATATATTATTATTTCTTTTTTTTATATTCCTCACAGGGCACTAATCCTGTTCTGTACGATGTGACTGGGTGGGTTAAAGCCAGCCGAGAAAACCCAGTTACGAAGAAAGCTCATACGCTCCTGCAGGAAAGTCAGAAGTGCGTATATTTTATTTTAATAATGTACATCTACAACTGATCAGATAGTTTTTCAGTCTTTATTTTTTTAGGTTTACTAATTATAACAGCGGTCTAAGCCCCCGCTATCTTAATATGTCATCCTCTATATGTGAATTATAATGAAAAATTATCAACTGCCTTAGCAGCGCAACGGCTACCTTTTCTTCGTGTAGATTTCTTGTTCGATTCGAGCTAAGTGGGAAACTTAGATGGTAGTGAGCTATCGTTACTATTTAAACGTAATTTTTCGAACTAGCATACCAAGCTACTAACCCTATATTGTTAATTTGCCCCCATAAAGACTAGCACGCTTCAACATCTTCAGCAAAATTGTCTTTTAATAGTCTGTAAAATTTAGGTTAACTGTTAACCCATAGTATAATATAAATGAACATATTATTGTAAGAACATTATGTCTGTTGTAGCGAGGACATCGGGCGGCTGTCGTCGTGGTCGCGCGGCGCGTGCGGCGTGGGGGCGTGGTCGGCGGCGGTCGGAGATGCGTCCACACTACGCCGCGCCTCCTCCATACGACGCACGCTCACATCCGGTAAGGACATTCAAATTATATCTATCACTGTTGTAAACTATATCCACGGTATTATTTTTGGTAAAAATAAATCCAAATGTAAATGTGTCATGAGTTGCGGAGTCTGAGTATTTGTAGGGTTTTTCGAACTCTCTCAATGTATATCTTCCGTATTCCGGCATCCATACACGTGAGAGTCAGAGTATTCTGGGCGTAGGTTTCACTATCTATGGTCCCATTGTGACATCATGTGTCAATTGATGATAAATGTTAGTTTATTGCCGAAAATCTAAGAGATTAGTAAAGATACAATGGCAGTAGAAGTATTAAGTAAATCATCTTCTTTGTTATGAGCAGGCGTATAATTTGCCGCTAGTTAAAGTGCTACTGTTGTCTAATAAACAAGAAAATATTTTTTACAAACGGCCAGGCACTGCTGGCATGAAGCGGCGCTCGACGGCACTGCAGGCCAAGTTCGTGGCAGACGGGGTGGTGGACACACTGCGCCGATGCGGCGCGGGCGGTGTGCAGTTCGTGTGCTGCCTACTTACCAACCAGCCTGCCGACGCTGCGGACGACGTCAACGTACCCTTGCTACGTTCACAGGTGATTACCCTTTTTTTATTTTATCTTTCAAAAGATACTCAGCTGCGAAGACTACCTACTAAAAGAGAAAATTTCGGTGTTCATCCCAAGTATTCGGAAGGATCAGGATTTCCGTTAGAAAAACAACCGTTTCCTCTTTAACGATTCGGTATGAGATACCTCGTTATCAGAACTGATACTAGACTATTTTATACTAAATGTTAAGTGCCATAGTATATCCCTTTCAATTTAAAGCCCTTATGACTTTTCTGATTTAAATGCTATGTGGATAAGCTAACTAAATAGTAACACTACCGATGGCAATTTATTAATATGGAAAATTAGGTATTTTTTTCCTGTATGCACTATAAATACTATCTACGCCCAGTATTAAATAAGTTGTTCTAAAATGTTAATTTATTGTAGTTCCGCGGATTTCAACTTCTCGACGCGGCAAGATTGTACAAACAAGGGTTCCCTGAACACATGCCTCTATCAGAGTTTGCAAGGCGGTAAGTTAACGCCATTTGATTCAACGTTTGCATTTCGTTAAGTAGATACTTTCACACAGTTATTCTAAAAGAAATAATGTTTTTATCGGCATAATTTTATTATTTTTTCAGAAACAATCTCAAGTATATTTCGAAATGTTTGTTGTTATTTTTGACATTAGAAATTTGTAATGACTTAAAATGAAGATTTTTAAAATAAACTGAATTTAGTTACAACGAACAGAAGGTACGCAAACTGCATCTGCTGGCAAGTCATTCCTTGCTAGAGCGTTTTTTAATATTTCCCCCTTACAGTTTTGTGAGGCTCGCATAGAATACAATTTGACAATCCTTCATTAGGTAATTTACATTAACTAAATTTTATATTTGAATTATAGTTGTATGTGCCCAAAAACTTTTTCAAAGGTTATTTCAACGTGGGGCGTATACGTCCCACGTGGCAAGAAACGTGTTAATAATTTAGCTCTACTGAAAAATCTTACTGATAAAATAAATAAATAAATTATCAATAATTCTTGTGCCAGGAGACTTGATTTCTTTAGCTATATTCTTATGAATTTTTTGGATAAAAATATTACTACATAAGTCGGTGCAAAGTGAATCACCTTTACAATGTTTTTTATTCTTAATAGATATCGACTCTTGGCGACTTCGGAGAGTGAAGACCAGGAGAACACGCAACAGACCGGCACGTTGTCCGACCGGCAGATCGTTGACGATATGCTGTTGGTGCTGGACCTCGACGTCACCAGCTATCGTCTTGGACTCACTCAGGTAGGTCGCACACCTTGACAGCTCGCAGCGGTGGAGTCGTGCG
>DWQX01006530.1:0-11233 GCA_018245475.1 Pharmacophagus antenor | reverse complement strand
ATATATATATAATAAACACTAATGTTAACATCTCACTCGTCCTGCAAGTTATTTGTCACAGCGTTTCGCATTATTGGCATTGAAACTCGTCGTGTTGAGATCTTATAGGAGGAGTGAGTGCCAAGTCCGCGGTAACAGTGTATCCGACGCCTACACAGACCGCGGTGCGGCTGAATTTTCCGCCAATTGCGCCGACGCTAAAAATAATGCGATAGAGTTGACTAGCATTAAGATTATTGTACAGGCGCGAATCAAAGTACACACTTTGCCCTCTTGCGGTACGTTTGTACGAGATTTCGTTTTACTCTTGTTCACAGCATGTAATATTCAGTATATTTTTCTTAAAAATTATTTTTGAATTTTCTTAGAAATTATTTTGTATACATAATGTTAATATTTTATCAAACAGAATATGCCGTTTAAAATCAAATCACGTGTAGTAACTCACATAAATATCACTAAGAATGTAAAATGATATTAGATGCTCTTGCAATTTAACACTAAGCCACACAATCTTTTCCACACAATGACGTGGAATGGATACCTTGTAACAATTTATGTCAATAAAAACAAAGATGATTCTAAATATAGCAGCGTTTAGTAAATGTAGCGATAAACAACGTGGATTATCATGTTTTGATTAATATTTATTTTTATGTATCATTGTATTTATTCATGTATTTATTAAAATATCAAAAATTTCCATAACAATAATCTAAAGGTATATCGACAAAGGAATAATATTTTTGCGAATTTACGATTAGCTAAGGTCCGGCGGCGAATTGATTTTAGCTCCATCTGCGTTGAATAATCAATGATTTATTAATGAGTTTCATAAGTGGAAAACAGAGCTGTGAAATGGTTTGCTATTATAAAAAGATTTTAATTTTAGGTCATCGATCGTTTATCTGTGCACGTAGCAGATAATTATGCAATCAGGGCGCACTTTCCATCCCGGGAATTCCATTTGACGCGGACGCTCCTTTGTGTAGCGACACCGACTAATCCCCTTGGAGCGACCGGCCCCGATTCCATCCCGCTGTGTTTAAGCGATTCAACAATTGAACGATCGCAAACAACCGTACAAACCATCTACTATCGGGAAATAAATTATTCAGCACTAAAAATCTTAAATCTTGTTAAAACCGCAAATTATACCGTCCTTATTTCTGTATGACTTTATTCTTGTTTCAACAGATTTTAGCCACGCCACATAACCTTAATAATTATTTAACATTAAGTAATTGTTAGCATTCAACTTAAAATTGAATAATCCATTGGCAAATACTAAAGCATTTTCGCTATTTATTAACTGTACAAAATCTAGGACGTGATGATAAACAACAAATATCAAAAATGTTCGGTGGGTTTACGCGGTATATACTTTTTTTTATATACTCAATACCGACAAGCAAAGTAAAAAAGGTTTTTTTTATCGACATAAGACTAACACTTGATCCAAAATTTCACATGGTGTTAAGTAACAATGTGGCCGTAGAAAGTAAAGTGTGATCGCCAAAGTACCACGGATCTGATAAGAAACATTTCGCCTGATGTAATTCATCTCTAAGAATTTTTACAATTAATAATGCGTATAAATTTATATATCATTATCGTCATCATTCTCAGCCAATAGAAGCCCACTGCTAGACATAAGCCTCCCCTAAGGTTCTCCACATCGCTTGGTCTTGTGTTGCCCGTAGCCAGCGGCTCTCCGCGACCTTCACCAGATCGTCGATCCCCCTAGATAACTTTCGTTATTTTAATATAACTCTTAATGTATCTGTGTTTTAATATTTTACTTAAAATTTATATATCTCAAGTTTCAATCAAACTCGAATACAATTAACTTCAGTTAATTGTTTTATTCGTTAACGTGTTTAGAAATGTTTTCGTTATAATCCTACTAGATTAGTACTAGGAGAAGGGTATTCAATACAGTGACTTAAATAGAAATTAATTAAAAGGTGGCAAAACGGGACGGAGGTGAGCGTTACTTCCCGCTTTTCCTTTTCCTATTTTAATGCTACTTATGAAACGTTTTATGAAATAAAGTTAATTTGTAACGTAAGAAATTAATTATAAAATTGTATTTATTTACTGTTCTTTCTAGCAATATTCACCAAAGTGTGTGTTTACTATGAAAGGTAAATCGTTAAAAGAAAACTAGTAGTCAGTATCATGTTTAATACTAGTATTATTATAAACGTACTCAGTAACATTATAGAGCCATATCGATAAAGAACGTATATTGAAGATTATTTAATCATCGTTCCACATCATAACAGAGGAAGCATTACGAATCATTATTTATAGATTGAGAAGAGCGAAAGAAGGATTAATAAATTCATGTATTGTAATGTTATTATTATATTATGTAAGTTTACACAGAAGCTTGCAAAGGTTGTTTCCTTTTTACTACAAGAACTATTCCACATATCCTATAAGAATTGATATATATACTGTTCATTAATTGTTGTTTATAAAAAGCTTTTGATACACAAAAAGAAGTTCAAATTTTAAAGAAACATTAACCGAAAGTGATTTAGGATGAGCTGTTACACTGTAGTGATACTCTGTGAGGACTTAATTTTAACCCTAAATGTGAAAAACTGCTCATTGTAAACTGTATATAAACTAGTTTAGAATATAAATGTTAGCAGCTAAATAAATCGCTTACTTGCAAAAGTAACAAAAATATAATTTAGTAATTAAGTCACTGAACACAAATTATCGTAATCATCAGAAGGTAAATTATATTATACTTTTCGTTTACATGCTCTTCAAATAAAATGCCCCTTAAATAACGGTTATAAGAAACGATACATTTGATATTAAATGACACTGCATATAAATTTTCAATTAGCACAATAATAATCGAGCGGTCTATATAACACAAGCGTTATGTAGACCGCTCGATTGAAAGGGACTTTAATTTTCTAGTAATTATAACTTTGAAATCAGTGTTAAATGATGTTTCTGGTAATTGCGTCCCATATGTAAATTCTGAAAACCATTTCGATAGATTAAAGATTGAACATATTTAAATAATAGTAACGATGTTTACAATTGTGATAGTGTTCGAATACTTTAAATGCTATAAATAACTTTCGCTACTTACATATTAATTATCACCAGCCACTTGTTAGAAGGTTAAATGTTAAGTTAGTCATAAATAAATTATGTAATTTATTTATATTATGACAAATACTTTTTATGTGTAAATTTTTTCGATGATTTTAAATAATTTGCTTAATACATTTTTGTACAAAATTATTATTATATATTTAAAAAGGCATCAGTACATTCCCTTCATTCAAGACTAGGAGTTATTAACCGATATATGAGTAATAAAAATGTGTAGTAAAAATTAATTCTATATATATAAGCTTATCCGTTTTCATTGGAATGTATAGTTCATTGTAAAGGTATTTTAATCGATGACGTAATAAAGGTTACAACTTAAACGACACTTAGACGGATTCTGTATTTGAATGTTTGTGCATCTTGATTAGTTTTGATACCGAGACATTGTCCTTGCGTTCATCATCTACACATCTGATAATGGATGTTCTGTATGCACCATATTTACTCATTTTATTTGATATGCGGTGAGTCATGTACAAGTTACTCATCGGCCTCTCTCGTATACGAGGATAATACGTACATACGGACACTCACAATGGTGCGCTTCTATCGTATTGTAGTTGCATGATAATTGCTCCGGCTATTTCACCGTAATAGGGGGGTCCAGGATTGGAATGTTGTATGCCGTGGCTCTAGAATAGTTTCCAATTACAAATTTAAACGTGTAGAACAAACAAGTATTGTATATAAAGGTAACTTATACATAGCTCCTTGTTAAATCTTATAACTAAATAATACTTTTACGTCTATACTAGCTAAATACGTCTAAGTAGAATATGTAAACATAGATTATGTAGAAATAGTACTGCACAAGCTATACCTACGTATCAGTTTAAAGAACGAAACTAAACGTCTTAACCTTAAGGTACCAGGGTACAATGTAAATCCTAACAAGCGGTCCGATGTTATTAGCACGCGTATCACCTGACATCAGATGAATTTCCCGTTGCATCCACCTCAACGCTTCTCTGTACAGAAGAAATACTCAGTAGTAAAATAGTGTTATAAAGCAGAACAGTTCTTCAAAACTTTTATTTTACAATTGAAATAGTACATCGCCGTAGAAAAATTTTAATTTATATAAAATAATAATCGTAGTGATTTACAATGAAAAATAAATAGTGATGATTAAAATGTCTGTGCTTGGCTGGAATTTACTTCAGTTTGCTCGAGGCTCACATCTCATTTTAGCGAACTAAAGCCCCATGGAGAGTTAGGAGCATTCCTCTTTGTTCAGATATTGTAGTGAGCGTCTTTTGGCTTTATTCCAATGTTGAAATACAAACTGAATGAAAGAGAATTTATGACACTAAGAGCATTAAAATCGATGCTATCAGAATACGTTTTTTTTTAAATTGCATATAGCTCCAAAACGGAGCAGTACAGCGACAACTTCAAACAAAATAAAAACAATGTTTAAAAACATTTTTAATAGGTGTTTTAAAAAGTGTATTTTTTTTGCGGTTCTAAATAATATTTTACGGTTTCGAGTGAAGACTTACTGTACGTTGTCACACCCGATAACGATGTTAAGTTTACCGGAAAACTGTTTAACACGTTCCCTGTGACGTACATCGTTTACATCACACACCGCAATACAAAGCCAAAATGAATTTAAATTTATGGATATGTAAACACGATTATTGCACTAATTACAGTATATCAAAAACTTAGAAATAATAGTACCGCAAACCCTGGCAGAAATTTTGTTAAAAATGTAATAGAGTATTTAGTAAATTTTTGGGACAAATGTAGGTGGCTGAAGTAGTGGCTGGCCAAGATCATTAATTGTATATAATTACTTCTTTACATTTCTCGCAGGACATCGTACAACGGAAATGTAAATATGTTTAAAAAAATACCTTTGTTTGTAACAAACCGAAAAATATATGCTTGGTTATTTAAAAATTGAAATACTAAAAAAAATTGGTCTCTTGAATTATAAATTTTTAATGTTTCGTTTGTCAACTTGTGAATACTGATAATTGTAAATCAAATTTTAGGGAAATTTAATTTACAATCGATCGTGTGATATTTAAGAGATTTAATCGATCGTGTGATATTTAAGCGATGCTTGGTAAACAAAGACTTCGTCCAACTAACATTCGCCGTTATACACGAATGTGCCGACGTTTATCGACAATTCCACTAACTGGCATACATTCTCGGAATAACCAGCTATAAACCAAGTCATTGTTTTATTACTTCGCCATGGATACCCGCGGAAGGATATCTGTAATATACGGAACGTAGACAGGTGTTCCATTCTCTTATTAAGAGCTTTACAAAAATTACACAAGTATTAACTTGAATACAATAAAAGCAATTTACGGATTTTATTATAGTAAAGGATCTATTTACTGTATTTCAACAATTCAACATTGTTTTCCTTCTAATTATGAATTACGTTATAATTGAATTAAATAAATTATTAAATAAATGTACTTCACATAGTGTTTTTTTACAATAGTCTTATTCAATTGCGACTAAAATTTTATTAAGCGTGTCACTTTGTCTAGAGATCACTAGAATATATGTATATTATTCATATAACACCATTTAATAAATTTTCTGCACCTCCTACCACACAAAGTTTCTCGAGAACGGAATTTTATTGAATATATTTCGTTCCTAATGTTAAATATCTGTAACATTTTTAACGACGTATTTGTTACAATCGCTTTTACAAGCATCTGCTATGAAATATACCCCTAGAAACATCAAGACGTTTGCGAGCAACAGTATATGAAATTGTAAAAATAATAGCAAACGTTAATACACTAATTGTAGATTACCATAGAATATATTATTAAACGCTTGTGAATTTCAAGAAGCATGTACAGTTTCTACTTATTTATATTCATACGTACAAATAACGCTCGCTAATGTAACAGTTCGAAATGTGTCTCCTATTTTTCCAGTGGAGGGTAAGATCTTGAAATACTCACCCCCGCAGAACAAGGACGAGTTACCTGGAAGAAACAAACATTTTCATTAACTACAAACGTTACAAATATTATAACAACATTACAAACTGTTTTGATATAAATAACAGTATTAAAGGTATTGTAAAAAAATAATAACTTTTATAAAATTCTATTACAATACCTTCAGAAAAGTATAACATGAGTTAATATTAACAATGGGATAGTTAAAAAATAATAATAATAATGAGTGTTTAATAATACAATGGGCGTCAAATAATTATTATGTTGAAAATAATTAATTTTTCTGTTATGTAAATTATTTTTAAAATCAGTTTCGTCCTGCTTAATGTGTGTTGTTTTGCAGTGCTTAATCTTCAAGTAAAGAAATTTTTATTGTCTCCTTAAATAATTAATAAAAGCAAACATGAATGAAAATAAATTACATCGGGTGTTCATAAAGTACTAAAATGAACCTTCGATGTTGCGTACGTTATACATTTTAAATCAAAAAATATTAATCAGTTGCATGTAATACATAATTACGTTAACATTTTTTTTTTACACAATGTGTAAAGGGAATGCTGTGCCTTTATGTAGAAGCAGTTGGTAATACCATGTCTGTATACCATGCTTTTTTAATTACCTTCCACAGCTGGTTTCATTTACGCATTATACATTACACTTAACACTACCCCTTAATTCGGATGTTCTGTTTTAAGAATAAATAAACAAAGAAATCGTATTGAACGTATTCTTGAAGAATTAACAGTGATGGCGTATTAGAATAGGTGCATATACTATTTAAGTATTTAAACAAACACTTTAGAACAAACGTGATTTAGGTAAATAATAAAAAAAATATGGATAATGTGCGATAAAATCTTAAAAAAAAGACGAATAAACTTAAATACATGTCACCGGTGTTTTATTTAAGGCGATGACTAAAACAATGATGTATGAAATAAAAATCTTTTGCACTACATTTTTCAATCTTAATAAAAATATTTTATAAAAATCTAAAATAGAAGAAATTTTGTGTTAGATCTTATTTATTTTAAGAATGAGTGAATATTTCATATCCTTTAGTTATAATTTCGTAGAATATTGATACACGATCCAAAAGAACATTCACCATAAAACGTCCCGTAGACAGCGCGAGCAACTTGCATTACTGTTTACTTTGTTTTTCTCTTGACATGCGACTGAGAGAGAAATGGGAACAACATGGGCATTACTCATTAGCCCCGTCGGTGTACCTCAGCACTGTACTCTATTGTTTGAGACGGTAATCGAGCTAATTGTACAATAGAACTTAAATAGAAATACCTTTTGCTTTAGCAATGATACGTTAAAATTATAATACATCCAAAAATTGTGTCCTGATATAAGTATGCAGACGGCACACCTAATAAATTCATTAGTGTTCGAATAATTGCTTTGATCTTACTTCTTTTGTTTTAACGTCTTAATCCTTTGACTACTATGGGCGTATACATGCGTTCTTCGAATCTCATCGGTGTGGTGTTTCGTAGCGTATATCTTTTGAGCGAAATTACTAATATGTTGTTTTATTATATATGAGTGTCCATTAATACCTAATTGTATGCCTATTGCTGGTAAGAGTACATGTTAGGAGAAATCATTTAAAGCGCTTAGCAGTCAAAAGATTAAAGGAGGACGAGAATGTAGTTTTTTGCACAATAAAAATTAATTCCAACGTTTTCATTCGTTAAAATTAAATTACATTATTTCTCTCACTTAAGTCATGAAAGTATTGATTTTTTTTCTACTCAATGTCTGGAAACTTGAAGTAAGTGGAACTCAACGATATTGAACTATCTTAAAGTAATTAAAACTTATATAACAGCAATGTCAGGCTCCTCACAAAATACCAAAACGGAATACGAGTAATTTGTTATTTTCTACTAAAAATTTTCTGCTCCCTCCTATATAAATTAAAAAGATTTAAACTAAAATACAACATAAATCCTTGATGATAAGTCGTATTGGAACGGCCAAGAACACAAGAGGAGCACATTGGTGCTCGATATAATTAGGTTTAAAATGGCACATGTTGTAGCAAAATGTTAAATATATTCATTATAAATCTGAATTTCTGTTACGTGCACTTAAATCTTGATATCCAAAATAAACTCACTCATATAATATAATTTTTCATCCAACACTTATTCGGTAAACGACGCCTGCCAAACTCATCGTTGGACAATAGAATACGTGGGAATGCCATTCTTGCTATCCTTTAAAGTTATGCATACTGAGTACCTTCTGTATATGATAGGTGGATATGCATATAATGAACCGCGGGCATTGTTCAAATGGCATTCATAATTCTAGCTTCAACGATGAAATATATAAGTTTAAATTTTACAATAAAGCTAGTCTATTACGTTTCAGTGAACATTTAGTTCATTTATCTACCTGTTTTGTCTGATCCATGGAAGCATTTTTAATTTATTTAAGTTCAAAACTTATAACTAGATAAATTCTACAAAATTATTTTATTTTATAAGTAAAAATAATATACTACTTATGAATGACCCGGTACGAAATAGCTATAAGTCTCATGTGCTGAAAATCGAGTTACAATCAGTTATTATTGAAACCATTTCTTGTCTTGTTCCGTTATTTTAAAATATAAGTATAAGGCATACAGAGGAAACCGGGTGTAAAAATAAAGACAAAATAACAGTATGTTTTCCTTTTACGTATTTAAGAATGACTCGATGTAATGAACAACGCGCATACGGGTTGAAATCGCGTCGCATGTAATGAATCTATCGATTCAAAACTAAATTAAAAGTATTATCAGATTGTAAAGTAATTACGTTTGCACGATGTTATTTTACGCACAATATTAATTAGCCCATCGATTTGTGATTACTGGATCGTTCCTTATTTATTTACAACCCATTTTTTTAAACTGTTATTTTGAAGCACGCAAATGTCAAAAATAACTTGATTTTTTTATAACCTCTACATTTTTATCTTTAACGTCTTAACTCATTATTAAACTTGTACTTGTACAAGGGTATTTTCCATAAATTGCCTAGAAAAACGGCCCTGAGAAGCCTGCAGTGAACCACTTTATCTTTGACCTACGAGTAAATAAATTCGTACAGGTTAGCAAAGGAAAAGTACACTTTACTAATTTTTTTATTGTATATAGAAGAACTTTAAAATATTAAAATTTGTATTAATATTTGTTAACGATTTAAATTCAACACAGAGGTCGAAAGAAAACCTCAAACATTTTGGAAAATTTTTCTTCATTTTGTACAATGATTCTAAACATTTATTTCGGTTAATCTTTTAACGTTCTCAGTATATGCCAAGCAATTATAGACTTAATCCGCGCAGCCGTTACATGACGTAATAATGCTTGGTCAGGAATGCCGCGCAACAAGTTCGCATGCAAAAACTGACAAAGAAACACGAATATTAAAATAAATTTGCTTATGAATAACATGCTAACTTTGCCATTTGGTTATCTGAACATCATTATTTTCCCGTGAACAACAATTATATTTTAGTCAACAATTTTTATATACATCGATGAAACATAAGTTATAAAAAAATCGTAAAAAAGTTAAAGTATAAAAAAAAATATTCTGCATCTCTATCTTTGAGGCTTGTTATAGAAATCATAGAAAGCGAAAATAGAGCTAAAATATTATTTGATAAAATGTCATTTTCATCGTTGACAAAGAAATTCGATTGTATAGGTATATACTACTAACACAGCACCTCACACAAAATAATGAGCAGAGTTGCGAGGGGACCGACTCCAAGTCCAGTCACGTAAACACAATATTAACTGAATGTATTTTGTCGTCACTCTACCCCTTTTTTTAATCACCTGTTAATTTCAGACATGAATCATCTCTGTCATCATAGTGAGACTGTGAAATAGTAGACATTACAACAAATTATTTAATAAAATATTTTTTATATAAGCACTCTTCAGAAAAACAACAGTAACAAAGCACATCTTTCTGTAAATTTTTACCTGAAATTAGGGCAATATTATGTGATCAAGTATTTTCACATTTGTCGTATGAAAACTGTTTCTTGATTTCTAATACCAGGAATTACTTTTGTTTTTGTGTCTGTAGGTGTGTGTGTGTGTGTGTGTGTGTAAAAGTTGTTTTCTCTGCATTAATGTTATATCTACTTTCATTTTCTCACCATTTCTCAACTTCTCAACATTTAGCATGTGAGTTTACGGTGTCTAATTATGCCTAATTAAAACTAACTCATAAAGGTTAATTTTAAAACTACAAAAATGTTCATATTAAAAATTGAACATATATTTATATATCTAACATTGACTTTTTGCATAAGATTTGTTCAACCAATTCATTCTTCTTATCTATTCTTTCTAAAATAATCAAAAATATGCTTTCCCAGTAGGCTGTGATTCAATAAAATAAATCCGTTTTCGCAAATATGTACAATGATTCATTCATTTGTTGTATTTTTAGATAGACTATCATTTTATTAAATGTCAAGGTCTACTACTAGGCTTTTCTGAAATTCGAAACAGCGACATTGTCATCAGTGATTATTTCTTTAATATCACTCATAAAAGTTTTAATAGTGATTTATTAATCTGGATTTGTAAAGAGAATTGTACGATATAATATTTAAGTAATACTAACAGGGATATATGAACTAATCTTTAAAAATTTGATAGAAGATTAATAATAAGGCTTACACAGATTGCAGAACATTTATGCTTATTATGTAAAAAAAACTTCAATGAAATGTTCCAATAAAACCAGGCTAAACAGTAACCTAAATTTAGTAATGGCATCGTGACCATCTTTCAACGCAATTAAGTAATATATAACGCCCTATTTTTCTTTTATATGACGCATTTATTCTTCAGGTACATTTCCTTATACATTGTTAGCGTCTAATCAATTTTGATTAATCTGTTTTTCAATTGCGAATAGGTTATTTATCCATTTATATAATAAATTGTTGTTACAGCTGTGTCTGTAAATTAAATATAAGAACATTTTTTTTTTTCTCTTATTAACAACACTAAACAGCGTAAAACGCTATTTATATGTTGCGACTCAAGCATGCCGATTCTTTAATCTTCAATTATATATTATAATTATATATTATAATAT
>DWQX01006529.1:0-11235 GCA_018245475.1 Pharmacophagus antenor | reverse complement strand
ATATATATATATATATATAGACGTGTGTGTCTCTGTATATACAGAGGTTACGATGGGGACGGCTTATCTTTAAGATAAAGATCCCAAATGATATAAAGATTAAAATAATTACTTTAACCTCGCGCGGCTCCATGTCATCAAGTGATTACATAATCGCTATAGTGTTGACCGACCAGGTATACAATATCAACTTTACTGATTTTCCACCCGATGTAGTCATCTAAAAATAAAATTTAATCGAAATCACTTGAATACAATTACTAATCAGCTATTTAGTAGTATTAGTGATCACTTTCCCTCAGGTGAACCACTCGCTCGCTTGCCTACTCTTTCTTTAGAAAAAAATAATCTTGTAGGCATTTGTATGATCAGCCAAACATTTTCATATGACTACAAATGATAAACAACTTTTTGTTGTAACTTCTTTAAGTTGCAAATTCTTGTTCTTTAAAGGTAATTATAAAATAAAAACTCATATATATTCAACAAAACCCACATATTTGCATTTTGAATCTTGGACAGAAAAGATTTTGAGGTAAATATTTTTTCATCTGCCTTATCAGCTTATTGAATTATTGAAAAAAAATTTTTAGGTCAATCACCGCATTCTGTCGTTCTAGATAAGTTAAATGTCTCTTAAGGTTTTACACGTTTGCAATAGATAGGTTATAATATTATTTTTGATCATGTTACATCTTTTTAGGGTTTCGCGTCCAAAGAGTAACAAATGGAACTCTATTACTGAGGCTCCGCCGGCCGTCTGTCTTTTCATCTCTATTATAGTATTTCTTTTGTGGCTACAACATTAAATAACAAAAACAAAACAATACCCTCCGCATTAAGGTAAGTACGGTGTACATCACGGAAATCTAGTTAAATCATCTTAAATGTTTATTTATATTTTTCTAGAATCAAATTAAAGTTACTCTCTCTTTACTATAAAGAAGCCAGCGCTTTCCTTAGTCGCAACGCAAGTACAAGGCGTTTCAGATCCTGTATCGCGAAGAACGTATGTGCAATTAAGGTCAAATGTCCATTGCAGATAAAAAAATAGTTCCATTCGGAGAGTACGAGCAGGATATGTATAATTTAATGCCATCACCGTCCTTTCATCATCGGACGTATAAACGTACAGCTGCCATTTTTTCATCATGTCGATATCTCGCGCATTATTACAGAGCGTTTAGGTTCGACTTCCACAATATTAACAGCGTTACATTAGAATATCATTGGCATTAGTTTTTTGTTCTAGAAACAACATATAAGTAACGTAAGTAAAAAGTTTACAAAAGGAGCGAATAGACTTCTTGTTATAGAGTTCAGTTTATTATCATATTTTTTACTACTTCCGCGGCGCAATGGTTAATCCGTTTGTCTTGTAGCCCGGAGGTCCCGGGTTCGATTTCAGGATCCAGGAATAGAGGAGTCTCGATGGTGTTACGCTACACTACACATAACAGCATTGCTGTGTTCCGGCAGTCATACATGTGAGAGCCAGAGTATTCTAGCCGAACAGCATTCACCATCTACGGCCTCATTGTCACTTAGCAACAAGTGAAATCGAGGTCCACGAGGTCCACACCTTAATCCATAACCGTTAAAAAAATTAGTACATCTTCTGTTCATCATCCCATCAGCTAGAGTCCTGAACAGACGATAATCTATTTAGAAATAAAAAAAGAATAATATGTATACTTATCAGACCTTCAGGCCCTCTATAACATTCCATTAATCTAATGTTACCAAATAAATGATCAAACAAAATGCATATACAATTGGCTGACAAAGGTATGTGTAGGATCAGACTTGTGCGGCCTGTGTTATTAGTTATAATAATACATTCGTGTTAGCATTATTTATTACGCAATAAGGTTCATAATAGCAGATTCGATGAGTGAATAAAATACTTAATTTTTGCAGAGGGGATTTGTCAGTCACTGAATTATTAACGCCGAGATTCAGTTCGGCGGATTGTGTTTTGACCGGTTTCAATTAATGCCTTTACGGTCGACTAAGCGGATTATTCGGCGGAGTAAACAAGAAATTGCTGGATTCGTTCCTTTTTTAAAATCATCGATTCGCGACGTCCATTGACAGGGATTAGACATTTAAACGAAAGTAAAAGATGCTGGCATGCGAATCCTGTTAACAGGTAATAAAAAAAAAGCTAATGTGTAAATTAAAGTCAAATTGCACAATACGATGCAATGTTACGCTATAAAACCACCCCACTGGATTACGATTGTTGCTTGGAAACCATTTACTAGATTAAAAAAAGTTACTGTTTATACAGCAACGCTAGAAATGGTATTTCCATTATATGTTTTTACTTTAATTAATTTATTTAATATAGCACTTCAAAAAGATTTAAACAACGAATCATTACAATTTGTAATTGAAAACTTTATTTTACTATTTAATTTAGCTCAAACTTATTATTAAAACAACACTATTCATGGGTTGCTATATTTAAATAAGTTGTGCAATTATAATTTATACTTTTTCGGGTCCATATCGCGTATACACAAAGTATACCTAACGTTCCTCGACGTTTTGGCGCGAGTTGCATCGGCCGTGGTCGCGAGGTAGACTAAATATTAAATTTAAATTATAATGCATTAATATCGCGTAATTTAAAATCGTTATTAAATTGTGCGAAATAGTGGTGTAATTATACTATTTTTTTTGCCATTTTTAGGCCAATGAACTTTTGTTATGTTACACTAGATGAACAATACAGAAATTGTCTCGCTATGTAAAAATTATGTGTGCCTGACATTGTAAACATATTTTTGGTGCACACAAAGTATCATAGAAGTTCATATAGTGCGATGCCATTTAGTGGCAAGACGCAATAAATTAAATAATAAAAAATGTATGTTTTTGTTTGTTATTGCATATCGTTGATTGCTCCAGCGGTGTAGATATTTTACCAGAGCTAAGGCGACCGCCGCGTTCTATGGAATTTTCTCAGTTCCCATGTTCAATTCTATAGCCACATGAGTAGTGGAGTTTAAATAGTGGAGGAATTGTTTCGAATCCATCTGTCTAGTACCTTCAATATCAATCTGCTGCTACAACATTTCTATTCCGTCAATTAAACATATAAGAACCAAAGTATTCGGGACGAGCACACTAAACCATTTACGGCCTCATTCTCATTTAACATCATGTGTCAATTGTTAGCATATTCCCATAAAAAAATATATGTAAAAAATAGAAGACGTAAGTTAAACGTTTACATTGTAAATTCATTCCAATTTAAATTCACTTTTAATGAAACACCGCTGTATATGCAATTAAAATAAAAAAAAAAGTTCATATACCCTTTCGGGACGTAATTGTGTGGTGCTACGTGCAAACGTAAGTACACGGGCTTCTTTGTTCTCGTGACGTGAAATAAACATTATATTTATTGTGTATACTTTAAGTACAGCGCTCGTGTTACTTTAAACAACTTAATCTGCTAGCCGGGAGTGAGCAAGAAGCGAGCTGCGCCCCATCAGTCCTTACGACGAACCGAAATAATGGCTTTACTCGGAAAAACTGCCAGCGGCTTTTTATGGTTAATCAAACTATTTTTATTCCTACGTGTAATTGTGAACGCGCTTATTAAATTACATTTTAATTCAGCTTAATTGAAACCGGTCGCAGTTCGCCAGCACCGGCCTCAGCGGCGCTTACGGGAATTCTTTGAAGCCGATTCAAATTGTACAAAAAAGTTTACATATATAAATTAACTATATTGTAACGATTAAAATTAAAATTGTTTTTGATGTCGTTACATTCGCTCTTCTTAGAACTGTTTCGATTTTATCTTTTGCGATTTGGCAACTATGTATTCCGAAATATTTTGTAATGAAATAATATTTAACTATAGTTTTTTTTTTAGAAGTGATTTCGCGTTAATCGCCGTGACGGGATAAATAAGATTTGTCGAAAGAAATTTTAAAACAATTCATTATCATAACGAACTTAAATTGTATACATATTTTTATTACATAATATAATTGATTATTAATTATAAACATATCAATATTTCAGAAGTAAGTTTTAACTTAAAAGATTTTCTAAAACAATAGTCGGTAACCCGATTGTGATTTTTCGAGTAAGTTTTGCGGCTGTCTATGGACGACAGTGATCACTTTCCACCGGGTGAACCGCACGCTCGTTTGCCTGCTCTTTCTTTGAAAAAAACAATAAATGTCTTTTTATGGAACACAATCGAGCTTGACTATAATCAGCGTTCACATACCAAACCCATAACGTACCCTAGAACACTTCGAATTGATTATTCAATTTTTTCCTTTTCATTGAAATTTATAGTTGTTTACTTATACATAAACAAGAATGTGTGAGGCAATATGACGCGGTATCTTCCACAAGTTATTGGTACTTAAAATGAAACCAATACTTCTGTTATTACTTTTACCTTTGATATATTCTGTGAATGAACTATATTATATTTTTCGTTTTTAAAACACTAGATTTACCGACACATTTTTATGGTTTTCTTTTCGTATCTGTATTAGTTTGTGCATTATTGCATTTATATTTTTTGCTTTTTCGCTATAAAATATATAGAACAATGTTGCCAGAGGCGGTATCAAAAAAATAAAAATATCAAACGCACATAAGTATACGGAACTTCTTATATAGGGTCGTCCAGTCAAAACGACTGGTCCGGTAAATTTAGTGTTAAATTATCTTTTCAAAACGATTGAAGATATTAAATCTACATATTGGTGTAAGATAAAGTATCTAAGGTTATTTATAAGGTTGTAGGAAAATCGTCGGTAAGAAGTCGGTTAGTTCGCGAAAGAATCTGTTCGCAATTACGCCAATCAATTATAATGGTGGGGTAAATTGCTTGTATCCGTTGCTGCATCGGCTGAAGGCACAGTTTTGAGGTAACGGCACCGCGCACCAGCCCCGGCAATATTTACGTAAATAATAAATGGTTGCTTATTCAAAATTCTAGAAGTCTTAAAACTGGCGCCGCCATCTTGCATATTTTCCGTTAAGTCCGGCATTGTCCCGCTCCGGAACGATATTACGTACAAATTACATTCTCACAAATAAGTAGTTTAATTGTACTATTGCTAAAAATGCCTAGCCGAGCAAACTAGCATCTGTTTTCTCTCTGAAAATATTACCACATCTAAACATACCAGATCTAGTAGTATTTGCAAAATTATTTCCGCAATTTTTAGATATTTTATATCTGTTCAGGTATTTGCTACACGAAGGGTTATATATCACCAGTATTCTATTTTATACATTTTTTATCAGCATGTGTCAACACTTAACGGTGAATTTCACATGATATCAATTGACAATGAAGAAGTAGATGGTGAGGAGTGCTTATAGTAGTAGTAGTAGGTTTATTTACATATTTCCGATTATCATTCAGATTGTTTATCTCTAACATTTTTTTGTAAAGAAAGAGACAGCGATACTGCATAGTAGTCGCGCTTACAATTCTCTTCTGACTACTGAACGCGTCTTAATGCTCTGACAATTTGCTCGTACCCTAAGTAAGTGGCGGTACTACCACACAAGTCCGAAAGTTCAGCATATAGTTGATTTAAGCAATATAGTGTAGCAAAATTAATAAATCATAATTGCTACAGAGTTTAAACTCGATCATAAAGCTTAAACGAAGGTAAAATTACTACTAGTAGTAGTAGTAATACTAAAAATACTAGTAGTAGTATTAATATTTTTTTATTTAGATGCGTATATAAGAAGTTCTTGGGCTCGCCCCGCAGGCACGCCTTTGCTCTAAGTGGACCTGTCACTATTATCTTTACAATGAACTATTATTTTATATGTTAATAATTGTAGCATTGAACTAAGTATTCTTTTTAATCGGGAATAATATGCCCGCCCAGAATACTTCAGATTCTTATAATTGACTGCCGGAACACGGCAATACAGTTATGTCGACAGATTGACATTGAGAGTGGTAGCTAGCCAGGCGGATTCGATAAACCTTACCACCATTCAAACTACATTATCAATGGCGCCCGGAAATTTGAACTCGGGACGAGTTACGATGCAACAGGAGACAGTTATTTACTTAAAACTTATCGTAATATTACCAGACTATAAATATGATGGTGGAATTAATTTCTGACAGATACAAGATAAATTTCTTTGTTGTAGAATAATGTAAACTGTTTGTTAAAAAAGTTGTGTGCAGAAATAGTTTCATGTCACCACCTTTTTTTATCAGTTAAAGGCTAATACTTTGCTTCGATATCATCTGATTTTAAGTGGCAATGAGGCCATAGATGGTGAAGCGTAATCGCCCAGAATACATCTGGCTTTCATATATATGACTGCCCGAACACAGCAATGCGTTTATGGCGGCAGATTGACATTGAGGGTGGTAGCTAACCAGGCGGATTCGAAAAATTCTACCAGCATCCCGACTCCACTACTCCTGTGGCCCCGAAATCGAACCCTCTTTACTCAAACTGTATGCGTAGTATGTATGTAGAGTGACGAAATATTATTTAAGAGCTTTGGGGTGAAATAAATAATAATCAATAGTAATATATTAACATAAATTAATAAATATGATATTAATATAAATTAATAAATAAAAATATCTCTAGCCGGTTTTCACCCCTCTTTTGTGACGAACACAAAAGGAGGTGTCGTTTAACACGCAACCAAATGCAATTTGTATGAAGCATGAAGACATTCGAAACTGTTGTATTTTGATTTTTTTTTTTTGGATCATACACTTTTTATCAGAGTAAGATGTTCTATATATTTTATATAATGACATTATTTAAACATTTTTGTTTTCTTCATCATACGAAATGTAATCAATAGGTTTAAACCAATTATAAATGAAATAGTTATAATGTTATTATTATTTGTAGATTTTGAAGTTGTTATAGTGAGCTCATATTTATATAAGGTCTCAAGGTTTTTGAAATAAGTCACAGAATTGAATTCATGGAAATGGTATTATGGAATATTATATATATGCAACATTCATGTTACTTTATGTACCTTCGTTCATATTATACAATTTTCACATTGTACATCAAAAATTACAGTAACAAGAAATACATTCGTATTAACCCTTTACACTCCAATGTCCCCTTGCATGGGGGACATCGTAATACTAGCATAATAAAAGGTTTATAAATGCGCGTCGGGTTAATAAAAAATATATACAAATTATACAAATAATCACGCACGTATGGTAAAGCATCACGCGTATGAATCAATAATAACTAGGCGACCGGCTGAGTCCAACGGAATACCGAGAAACGGTTTATTTAATTAACCGAGGGCAGCAATCAACGTGCCTCGGCCATGTTGCGACGCCGCCTTGCGCGGGACGTCATCGTGTCCGCGCCAACAGCGCCTCGCCCGTTTTCGAACAAGAAAAAAGAAAAAAAAAGCGACATTCACTCGGCGAATTTCTATTTAACTTCGTGAGAGATTATTTCTGTTTTATGAATGCAACTTCTTTACGTAACGGGGACCTTGATATTCTTAAAGATCGACTATATGTGACATTTCACTTTAAGTGCTCAAAATTACATTAGGAATAATAATGTAAGAAAAACTTTAATTACGGATACTACGAAAGAGCATAAGATAATTCAACAATTGATTTTTTATTATAACGTAAAGGATTTTGACGGATAGAGAATCTATTTTTAAGAAATAAAAATTTGAAATCTTGTAATCATTTAAATCGTTATCAATTAACTAACGAACTAGCGTTTTGATTAGTATTATTAAAATGTTAATTAATGATTTAATAAGAAAAGGACAATTCTTCATTAGAATACAATTCAAACTGATTAATGATCCGCTTTCCCATTGTTGGAGATAAAAAAAAATATATTAATATCAGCATTCAATTAAGGCCAAGTCTTTATAATTGTGGATCATTATTGCATTAAAATCTTTATTTATAAACGAGTCGCCATAAAAAGCCGAACTAAGTTACCCCGCCTTAATTCGTTATTGCGACCGCATTAGTATCTAATCGAATCGAAGTTAATGCCTTAAAATAATCAACGTCCATCACCGCCTCCGACTTAAAGGGCCCACAGAGTATACACGATGTTGCGACTAATGAAGACGCTACACTGTAATTTGGCGTAAAAAGCGGCCCCGCGTCACAATCACCCGGTCGGCGGTGGGTGACAAAAATGCAATTTAAGTTATGCCACGTCAAAAACTCAATTCTGCAAAAGCGGGTGCATGTAATGCGATTGGCCGGCGTTGCGGCAAAAACTGTCCTCCGATCATCCCATCGCATAATTAGTCCCATGCTGTGATCGCGCGCTGCACAGACAACGTCAGTGAATACCTTTTTTACCTACCGAGCAAACGTCTCCGTTATTGCAAACGTCGTATTACCATTGCCACAACTATGTGTCTATCTTACCAATTCGCTTTTTACGACTGTCGCTATTTAATTTTTTACCCGCCAATGATCATCACTAACTCGTTTTCATTCCGATGAATATGTCAATTTTGTCGTATTTTTTCTGTTCTTTTTTTTTTCAAAAATAAACTCTAAATTTTATTAACGAATTGTGCAAAATCATGTCGAACGTTGTGGGAAAGAACCGAGACAAATATGTCAATAAGCGATAAAGAGTTTTCAGTTTGCCTAGTAATGTTTATTAAATAAGTTCTGATTTTTCTCAGAGTACCATAATTCACAAAATATGCAATATTAAAAAGATTATTACCCAATATTTTGTAGATAATAATGTTATAACGCCCATATATTTTTATTGACATGGTGATACAACTTTTGATATATTTAAGATAATTTAATATTGTGTAAAAACGCATGCCAATAAATGTCAAGTATAATTCTACTATAACTCCACAAGCATTAGTTTTTGTACCTTAAGATCCCTTAAGTTTGACTTAAACTACCTATTTCAAGTATTGACGAATTATATTCAGAAGATTACCATTTAACAATAAAACTGCAGTTTAATAATAAATGTAGAAGAATTAAAACAAGTATAATAATGAAGGTGACGCTAAAATTAAAGCTTTTAATATATTAGTAATAATTTTTAATTATTATGCAGTTTTGAAATCTGTAAAAATTTTGTTGAAACATTCAATCAACCGCTTATAGCAGGAGATTGGGCCGAGTGGCGTTCCATGTGAGAGAGGCCCGTAACACAACAGTGGACTGCAGCAGATTGGTGTCTCTCATATTTTTTATAATTAATAAAGTTATTATAAGGCGTATAATTTAAACGTTAAAGACCAATTTACAGCTCGCCTACTGACATTTATGACTTTATTAAGATATTTCTAGTAGTGTACGAGAATTTATAAAGTTGCTATTAAAAAATTGCTTTGGTTAAAAAGAAAAACATTTGAAATGGTAATCTTAGGATCCCGTTTTACGACAAAACTTTCTTACTTTACTTTTTTTCTTTTTTAACTTTCTTACTTTTATTTAATGGTACCTGTTTCATTGTGTAGGTGTTTACAGAAATCCATATTTATTGAAATGGTTGAGTGAAAAAAGGTTGAGTTTCCTCTGCAAGCTCGAATACAGACGTCAAAGCCGCAACACGTGTTCGGTTTGCGAACGCAACCAAAAGAGGTATCGCGTCGTTCCTGGAAGTTCGTATCAACTTTTTGCCATGTTTCCGCACAAATTGCTTGCGAGAATCGTAAAACTCATCATGTTAATCTAATTAAATCTCCATAATTAAGTTGATGGGTTTGCATTCGGCTCTGCGATATTTAAATGTGGATGTATAGGTCACCTTTATTTACTACCGCTATGTTAATTCATTACATAATAAAATTATTTCATTTCAGGAATTCGTTCCCCATGACTATTTTTAATTTTATTTAGTTACGTAAGTAGTGAGTAGTTAATAAAATGTTTTTGTAGTTTATATATTAGGACAAAATGCAATTTAGAAAGAAATTGAATACAAGAAATTTATTATTGGATTGGACAAAGTGAAAATGTAAGTCGGTAAAGAAAGAGATTTCCTTTTCAAATGAATTGTATCTACTGTCAAATTAAGAACGAATGCGAACATTTAAAACAAATGAATGGAGCGATTCCGGATGCTAATAATGTGAATAACACAGGAGCTATCTACGTTTCCAAGCTGGAATTGGCTATATTGAATTCTTCGCGGAACCAGTAACCTCGTTTCAACCGCTTTTTGTTGGGCGATGCGGTATTGCCCGAACCAAATGACCGCCGACACAAAAGATCGTAAGTGCAAATTTGTTATTGATATCCACCTTGTATTTTATTCTTCAATAGACCTTTCGGTCCTTAAGGGCTTCATCCCGAGCAGGGTGGCAAATTGCTTCTTTTTCAACGTTCTGACCGCTTCAGCGATGCAGGAATTTATATCATGGCGAAATGTTCCCCTTTGCAAAAACTGAATTCCATTTAATTATGTACGATTTTTAAAATCTGTGAACAATGCGAACGATCCTTTGTGCTCGCAAAGTCGCTTTTTATTTTCGATGAAACTAATTTGATAATTTCTTATTGAAATGCGACCGAGTCCTCCTTTGTAAGAATGATAACGCGGTATGATGAATTGCAAAGTTCGAGACTTCAGAGAATTGAATCGATTTAAAACTGGCTCAATGCAAAGCAAAAATAACATTAAATTTAATTATAATGGGAACTAGTAACTGGTTCATTGAACTTTGTACTCTTTATTTATAGCTATATATGTTTCCTTTAATTATGACGTATTCTTTGACTGCCTTCGTAGCGCAGTGGTTTACCCGCTTGCTTTGTAACGCGGATGTTCTGGATTTGATCAGCGGTCCACAGAAGATGTAGTTTGGATGGTGTTAAGGTATATCGAACTTAATGTCAATCTGCCGCCATAACAGCATTACTGTGTTCCTGGAGTCATACACGTTAGAGGCCAGAAGTGTTCTACGCGAACACACTTCACCGTTTACGGTCACATTGTCACTTAACATAAAGTGAAACCATGGCCAAGTGTTAGCCCATAACGGTTAAAAAAAATAACCTGCCACATTTGGTTCAAGTTTAATTGGTTAATAATCTTTAACGACCATCAAAATGCTACACCTAATATCTTGAAGTCCGCATAGCAAACAATTTGATATTTAAATTTATCACTGCAGAATTAACATTAAGTATATTAATTTTGCATCAAAGTTAGTACCATTTTATTAATATAATTAATAATATATAAATAATAT